>JAQIWQ010000191.1:0-22146 GCA_034695825.1 Folsomia inoculata | reverse complement strand
TAATCAATATTGATTTTGATGAATCCATCATCATCACTTTCTCTCTCTGAGTTTTCATTCAGCAGATCAGGTCAGGGACAATAAATTCAAGCCAGAAATATGAGGCATGTAGGATATTGGTTTTAGGAAAGGGCAAACACGTTTCTAGAAATTGTGGTGTAAGCAAAGTGAAATTGTGGTGAAAGCAAAAGAGATTTTACACAAAAGCCAGACGAGGCTTTTTTACGACTTTCTCCATGCACGTACATGTAGGGCTTTGTCTTGTATCATTCCAACTTGGACCAGTCTTTCTGAACTGACAGACACAGTCCTGCCCTGAGTAGGATTGTGGGATCGACTTTATCTCCTTCCTTTAGAATTCAGTACGGGTTTCCTTTATGCTTTATATTTTACATTTTCTTCATCTCGAGAGATTGAAGCAAACAATTTCGGAAACCATAATGGATTTCCACCTAAACTCACCTTGTAATAGGATGCTGGGATGACACGAATGACAGGGCGCTGTGGGGGTCCTTCATTTGAGAAGAAGGTAATATCCATCTATGCATGCAAATGAAATTCATGAGAAGGATGATAAGGACCACAACCACACCTATTATTATTAGATTGCAAATAGTTGAAGTTGAACACACCTCACCTTGTAGGCCGGTAGTGACCAGAAATATATTGACCGGACATGACATCGGATTGGAGGCGCGTGCATTTGTCCACGGTTCAGCAATCAGAACAGGACAATGTAGGAACATTTTCAATATGCATGCACTTTCTTGAGCAATTATAACTCATGGATTGGATGAGGAGCTCATTCGTTCAGTCCTTTTCATAAATAATGGATCCTTCCTTCCTTATTATACACCTTTCGTGCTTTTCTTACATGGGGCTCAATGGCTTCGTCGACATGGACAGAAATAGCTGTACAGAAGAATATCTATAAAGAAATGGGGAATGGATTTTATTGATCAGAAAATGATGCCTACTTTCTCCAGGCACATCATCATGAATGAATGAAATGCATGCACTGGATAACAAAACATTTTGTCTGTACCAACTGTGCCCTTCCTTGGTTTGGCTTACCTTGGCTAATTCAATTTGCATCATTCATCAGTGATCGAGAAAGAAAAAGTTGTAAATGACACAGGAAACTACAAAAAGGAAAGCCATGATAAAGATGACTATGATCGCAATTGTCCATAGCGTCATGACATGAGGTGGCTGCGTGCGTCCCGTCACGTCAATGCCAAAGCCAAGTTCTGGTGGCGTGCGCGGATTGACTTGGCTTGACCTGTGACCTATGACCTCTCTCTCACTTGATGACACGATGAATTCAACTCCGTCAAATGTCGAAGTCAAAGTAAGTAGTGGAGGAGATTAGAGTGAGCAGTGCTGCATAGACGCTGGAGAAAGTTTTCTAGTTTGGATGAGTAAATCCATATCGAGTTTGGTGTTGTTTGTGAAAAAGAATGGAAAACTCTTTCATCGTAATGGGAAACTTTCCCTCAACTGAGTCCTGTTGCTTTTTGGTCTCTTTAAGTTGGAGAATGATCCATAATCAAACTGACTCAAATCCTTCCAGCTTTCGGTTTCCGGTATTGTTTCCGTCAGTCAACATGGACAACGTTCTTTCCTTCGTTCATGGCACAAACTCAATTACGAAGAGATTGACTCGCACTTCATTAACCAAACGGGATGCGAGGACATTTCTTCCTTCCGCAGGCAGGCAGGATGAGATAACGCTTAACTTTCTCTATTGCTTAGTTGCCTTTGTCCTATATCCAATAGATATGATATAGTCATACAATGTGCCAACCAGTATTTGTATACTCACTCACTACTGCTAATGGAAAATACCATGCAAAATACCATGCAAAATGTCCAAAATGAGATACCACAACAAACAGCTCGACTTTCACTGTTGGCTGTGCCCTTATCAAGTCACTTATTGGATGGATGGATAGATGTAAATTGATGAGATTGCTGTATATGAAGAGTGTTAAGATACTGATAAAAAGACCAGTTTGTGTTCTTGTGTTAGACTGACTATCGATGGACGGGCTTTCACCAAACCGCACCGGGTTGATAAATTGTGAGGTGGGTGACTACCGCTCTGAAGCCTAGACAAGACTGAACACTCTGGTCGAATTACTCTACATTTCGCATACTTTCACCAAACCATGCACTTTCACTGTTGGAATCTCATAGTCCTTCAACTCACCTCACTAACCAACTAACCAACCAAACAGAATCAAACCACGAAAGAGAAAGAAGTTCAGAGACAGCAAGCAGTTCACTTCACTCAAGTTGAACTTGACATTGACGTTCATCCATCCATCCATAATAAAGTTATCCAAGTATAAGAAGAACTTCATTCTCAACTACTCATTCATGCATGCATCGGCGACCTCACTAGATCACTTAAACCTGCATAAAGGTCAAATCTCAGTTCATTTCATTGTGCAGATGAGGTTTCTTTATTCAGTTTCTGAGAAGTTGTAAGGATTGAAAATTATGAAGGATACGAATAGACAGAAGCAGGATGACCAGCAGGCCTGTTGTCGATGATGAATGGAGTACTGAGGCAATGTTTTGTGGGGTTGTTGGAGGCTGTGGTGCTGGTGACTCTAGCTCGGGAAGGGGCAGTTCTCCAACGCCGAAACCGTCCCCAGGAGTCACTGTACCATCAATCAAGAATTGTATTAGTGGTCAAAAGCGGTTAAAGTAGTGAACTTGCATACCTGAACCAAATGGGTAAGGTCTGCTCCATGCCCAACTATTGTTGCCATTGAAGTGGAAAGCGACCTGTTCATAGCGTCCACGCTTGAATTGGTCCACTCGAATTGTGACTCCAGCAACGCTTCGTTTACCCTCGCGAAAGGACACAGGCCCCTGAATGTGACGATACAATTCACGTACTGAATAAATCCACAACCAAGACAAAAGCACTCACAGATACTCCAGGAAACGTGACCATGTTGAGGGTATCGTCCAATTTGAGAGGGCACCCTCCACCGTCCACACTATTGCCGCACTCCAAAAGGGAAATAGCCACCGCTGCAAAAATAATTCATCAAATTCAAGTTCATCAAATACTAGGTACTTGAATCGTTAAAAGTTTTCAAGTAAAGTACACACCAATATACCCCGACCAAACGGCATCGTATGCTAGTGGGGCTTCATTAAAGTCAGGTTCCAATCTTTCAGCAATGTTCTTCTTCGACAAAATGCGTTCCATCATTACTCGTTTGAAACTGGTAACAGTCTGCAAATTAGTAAGAAAAACCCATCAGAATTGTTATTGACGCAGCATATTGTACCAATGTCAAGTGTATGCGAAAGGTAGGGTAGCGTTTACTCATACCCTGTTTGAGATTGTGCATAAAGTGGGGTCAGGATGCCAAATAATTGGACTCAGATTGAGATGACTTTCTGCAGCCATCATCAAATGATCAATACTGCAATTCGTTGTACTTCCTCCGATCACCCAGTCGTGACGCCCATTTGGTCCTTTAAATTAAAAACAACTATACTTGTTGTGATTACTGAAACTACTTGCCACTCGATCCCACCACCCCACCCACACCGACCTATAAAGATCCAGACATAGCTGTTACTGGTTGTTGTGGTTGTGGTTAGCCCTGCGAGATAAATGCGACAAAGTAGTTCTCTTGCGAACATCTCTGTCCCCACAAGAACGACAAGAATGCGAAAATTGTGGAGTTGAATTAGCCCCAAACTGTTGGGATTTGATCCTTCAAGCCTTCCAACCTGCATTTCATGTTCATCCAACACATGTGCCAATTGTTCCCCCAACTACAATACAATGACGGATAAGTTATTATTAAATCACAGTGGGTCATTAAGTAAAAGTAGTTGGCGACTACCTGTGCCAATGGATCCCCGAAAAAACTTATCACGGCAACTTTTCTCCACTTAAAATGGCGAAACAGTTTCAACAGCGGAATGACGACGGATGACAGATCGGGTTCGAGAAAAAACAATTCTGACGCTGACATGCTTCTCAACCCAGATTTTCCAGATCTCTCACCATAGCACATCTAGTTCATACAAAAACATTATAAAGTCTATAATAAAGCATTATTTAATTGTTTTTGCTTACTTACGGTTACAGCGTCATAATGTGTTGCAGCCTGCGAAAGTTGTACGCAATCGGAATGGCAGCCGGCTAAGAGTATGGGTTTGTTTTGCGACATAAGTTCTTGCGAAACATGCTCATCTTGTGTCATGAGCCTGGAAAGTAAATCAACCGGTTCCACCTTGACCCCACATTCTGTATCTCCGTCCTCAATAAGGTCAACCCGTAGTGACAGTCCTACTCGAGTGTTGTGGGCGTTTATGTCTGCAACTGCGAGGCGTGCCGCTTCTGCTCCTGCACTCTGTAAAATGTATACGTGCAGTTCAGTTTACCATTCGACGTGACGTAATTGTCCTTACCGAACTCCGTGTAAAGATGCCAAAAAACTGAATGACGCCATAATTGTGATTGTAGGGTCCTATTGCTGTAAGACAGCAACAACTCTCCAACTCCAGCCAAGTCAGGAGGATCACGACGACCACTGCCGGCAACTTCATCACTCCTAAACTACGACTGACTCCACGTCAACTTCAACTCAACCCTTTTCTTTTCCAGATTTGTCTGGCTGGCTGATTCTTGGTGTATGAACGAGGAATGATTCATGGGGCCGAATCCTCAGAATTTGCAGGATGATGAAGAGTGCAAGGCCACAAAGCAAATAAACAGAGAGTTTCTCTCGCTATGAGTAAATTAAATAGGTTATAGCTTATCTTGGTTTTGCAGTCGTTCTTATACTGAACTGTAGTGACTACACTTGACTTAAAGATGATACAATGTATTATGATGATGTAACTCAACGAACCTCTTCGGACGAAAAGGATGTTTACTTTGGTGTAACCATCAACTAAAACAACAAAGTCATACAACTGATATTCCTTCTCACGTTCTTAGTCAGCTGCAGGCGAGATGGCGACGACGAGAAGGACTCCACCCAAAAAAGCCACATGCAAATTTAAAATGCAAAGTCCAAGAAGTAAACACCGAATTCGACTAATTCTATTTTGCATGGGATAATCTGTCATCAGATGATGGATTGCAGGCTCGTTTATGCAATCATGAATTCTCTTTTTGCATGCAACTTTATGGAAATGAGCCACCCTGCGCTGGGGCAGGACAGGGGAAATTTATCCGGGTGTATCTTGTAAATATCAAAGTAAGCAGTAGTAGTTTATTCTTGAAAAATGACACGTCCGGTAAACAATGATGCCTAGTTATGACATGAGTGAGTGATGTCCTATTCAGAGAATGATGGCGTCATTTGTCAAATGTGTCATTCATTGTCAACTTCAACTCATTCCTGGGGATTGTATTTCTTTGTCAACCAAATATTAGGTTAAGAGTAATTTAGAGCGGACCAACCTTGGCTTGGCTTACGTAACAATTTAATCACATACATTTCCCAACCTGTCTGTCTATCTATCGCTTCGGTAGAGCAATAAAATAAAAATGTTCTTCCGGGAACAGAAATGCACATATTGTAAAGCTTTTTCCCTTTATTTCATGTAACGAATTTGAGTGAAGCTTTATATCCATCAATGGAACACGCTGTATGAATTTATACAATACTTGATAGTTTTTTACTTAAGAAAAACAAGATGAAGGATAAAACAACAAGATTCAAATTTTCTAAACTCACCCACCCACCAAACCCTATCTATAAGGATAAGGTAGCAATATCATGGGAAGAGATTGAGATAAGATTTACACAATTTATAGATTTTGAGCTGCAGAGGAATGATTCATCTTCTTTCATGCTAATTCATTTTTTAGTTATAGTTTACGAAACTAGACTCACTCACAGCACCCAAAAGTAAAGAATAAAGACAAAAACGACGACAAATCCGGCAGCAGCTTTGGCATATGCAGATTTCCAATTGAGATATGTGGCGTCCTTTTTATATTTGTGAGACAGGATGGATAGATTTTGTGCCTTAGTATCCATTTCAGCTAGTACTGCACCTCGGTTGATTACATCATCAATATTCTGTATCATAATCCTTTGAACGTCCTTTATCTCTGTGTTTAAGGTCTCGATATTCCTTCGACTTCGAGAGTCCATCACGGTTTTTCTAGCCTTTTGGATGTACGTGTCTGCAAGAGGAAGGGGGTTAGATATTATTTGAGATAGTATGCTAACAGTGTCATTCAAGGTCATTGATACTGATAAGCATACCAAACTCGATGAAACAATAAGGCCTCGTAACGCTATGTATTTTCTTTCCAAACTGCGCCTGGAACTCTGCTGCCAAATCTTCCAAATAAGTAAATGAGAGACGTTTGGAGAAAGCCTTATCGCAAAGGGTGAGATACACCGTATCGTTATCGATAAGATAGCTAAAAATGCGAGGCAAACAAATATTTAGTAGGTACCTTCATTTTATGACTTGACTTGAGTGGGTGCGACCTTATAATTGTTTTTTTCATTAATGACTTACTGGAAGACGAATGGACCCGTTTCGATAGAGCACTGTGGAGGTGATTGTGGTGTGAGACGACGAAATAACATTTTAGCCTGTTGTTGATATTCCATCAGACTTCGCTCTTGCTAAAATAACATAAGAAATTAAGTAGGAAATTAGTTTTTAACCATAATATAATAAATAAATAAATAAATAAATAAATAGCAGGTCAAAGGTTGGGGGCATGCTAACCTCTTCATCATTCTGCATAGATGCAGCAAGTGGAAGTGAATCCCTTAACCGGGTTATCATCGTGAACAGCACCATCTTGAAGGCTGAAGGTTAAGGGATAAGACAAGGACACTGGACTGGAGTGGATTTGTTCTCCTAATTGTTGTGAGTTTTACTTGGTTTATGGCACAATTGTTACAAATTCAAGAGGATGTAATTAGAAAAAGTGTTGAATTATTAGAGGAAAAAGTGGAAAGTGTACGTGTTTTAGTTGAAGAATCCATCCAAATGACACGTCCACAAGCGGCAACTCAACCACCACCACATTCTCTATGGCTGGTATGGCATGGCACTGCTCAGGTCAGATTCATGCATGATTTTTGCATTATTTTAATAGTCGAGTTTTATTTGAAAAAGAGCCTCAAGATGTTGGTTATTCAAATTACTGGCTGTCATAAATATTACATCACAGAAGGGGTGGAAGGATGGGATGCTCATTCGCAAATGCTAGAAGATAATAAAGCTTTCGAAGGGTTTTTCTTAATAGCTTTGTCTCCAATACAATTGTAGAAGTGCTGCTACTGCTATTACTGCTGCTACTGGGGAACATTTTCTGGAATGAATCTTCCTTCACGGAATGCTCCTCCTTTTGCTGCTTCTTGGTCATTTGGATGGCTCGTTCCAGAAGACGATAGCAGTCACTAAGGGCCGATAAGACGTACAATTTGGTGTCATTGCTTGAAGGAGGACCTCCTCCCATGATGCAGAACACGTCCTTGGCCAAGGTACTTTGCAGGGCGGGGCCTCCGTCAAATAATTCAGGGATCTAAAGCAGGGAACCGAACCACATCAGATTTATCCCATGGATTGTGTAGAAGATTTATTATGACTAAATAAAATACCTGACACGCATTCAAGGACACATCCACTAGCGCGTGCTCAAAGCCTGTAAAAATGGCATCCTTGGAAAGAAATGATGACAGAGTAATGAGTGAGGTGACAACTTCAAGAGGATTGTGATGAGAAGCAAAATCCCCATTGTAGAGACGACAACTCCATACATAGGACGCTATAACGTTTGCAAGACCCCTGTTCACCATCTCGTTAGGCTTCACTCTCTACAAAAAATACAAAAACATTAGCCTTATTAAGGATAATTAGATGGTTTAACTTTTCATGTTATTCATGTGATACTGTAAGACTACTCATGGATGGAATATTATCCAAAATCAAGGGCTGATCCTGTTCTACTGAATCCGTGTTGTTCTCGACTTCTTGCACCAATTTAGTTGGAGAAGGTTCCTTCATCCACCAAGGGGTCCATTGTTCCACAAGTTCTTCAACCTTAACAGAACTGACGAATGACTTGAATTCTGCCCGTTCTTCTTTTGTAAGTTGACTCCAAACGTTTTCCGCATCCTCGAGATCAATTCCAGCTAATCTTTCTGCCAAAGGGGTTTCATCATCGGAATCCAATTCTTCTTCCCCCTCCTCCTCGTGATCCAACTGTTGTTGATGGAATCGTTGTAACGTTGTGTTCATATCATTGGCCGACTGTTGTGCCGTCGCTTGACCTTTGTCCAACTTCAACTCGGCAGTGACGCAGTCCCGATAGAAGGACTCGGAACAGGATAAATGTGGTCCAGATCTATAGCATCCTAAGGAACAGTAACTCACACCACATCGGGGGCAGACGTATTTGGCAATAACTTTTTCACATCTGCAAACAAAGCAAGAATCATGAATGATATTACAACTTACTACAAGTATCAAGTAGCACTACCTACCTACTTCAATTATAATTAAAAAGTAGGATAAGATTAACTCACAAGTGGCAGTTTTTGTTGTCCTCCTTGGTCAGTTGGGCCAAATCCATTTTATGCGTCTTTCTTTCTTGTCTTTATTTTGGCTTAAGCTTATCCTCAATCAATCGCTCGTCGTTACCTCCTTCCTTGAACTTCAATCTTTTCTTCGTCTGGTGTCTGGTGGTATGTATATTAATAATAATTGTTAATTATTAATTAGTTTATTAATTTCATTGCTGAAATGATGAGTTAAGAACATCAAAAAACCTTAAGTAAAGATATGACAATGATGAGACAATGATGAATGGAGGTGGCCTATTGGAATAATTCATGCAGTCGTCAGCTGCTTTCACTCTCCGGCTTTTTCTCTTGGCTCTGCTGCTGCTGCCTCACAGAAATAAATTTTGTTCACTTTTTTTTGTCTAAATTTGTTCATCTCATCTGTACTGGATCGGATCTTCTGGATGACTTCAAGTACAAGACTAATTGACCTCCTCACAAAATCATTACCACTACTACCCTATTTTAAGCCTAACCCCATTGTACTTCGGGCTACATTTTCTCAATTCCATTCAAAAACTACATCAACATCGGCATCAAATATGGTTGGGTTTCAAGAAGCGAAAGGTAAGCTTAAAAAATGTCCACTACATGGATCTATGTAAACATGACATGTTGAATTATGTAGAGGCGTATCTAAACATGCCAAAAGATGAGAAGAGGCAACGTTACAAGTGTGAGGATCGATATTCCAAGCTCTGTAGAATAATACCCTGGCCAGCTTATGCTGCAATGGAGTCTACGGGGGATAAAACCCTACCACCACTTCCGGAGGGGGAAGGTAATTAAGTTTTAATATGATTCTGTATAATTTTGTAATTCTTGTTTTTTTACAGAGAAACGGAATGTGGATTCTGAAATAAATGGCAAAGTCAGTTTGTGGCAAGGGGACATTACCACGTTGGAAATTGATGTAATTGTGAATGCGGCTAATAACACTCTTCTCGGGGGTGGGGGAGGTTAGTTTATTCAGTAACCTTTTGACCTTAAGTTTGACTAAAATTATTTTAATATTGTTTTAATTAATAGTGGATGGTGCCATTCACCGGGCAGCTGGAAAGTATTTGCTTGACGAATGTGAAACGTTGGATGGCTGTGCTACAGGAGGGGCAAAAATTACTGGGGGCTACAGACTACCTGCTAAATGTAATAGACTAATTACTACTTTTGGAAGAAGGGTTTAGTTGGATTTAATTGGTGTTTTGATGGTTTGATTCTAGATGTGATACATACAGTGGGTCCTAAAGGGGAATTTCCGGATGTTCTTGAGGAATGTTATACAAATTCATTCAAGCTGATGATTGAGAATGGTTTGAAATCTATTGTGAGTTTTGTCCTGGAATGGAATGTATTTGAATTATTAGGTTTTAAATTTGCCGTATTGATTGTTTATGAACAGGCCGTCCCCTGCATTTCGACAGGAATTTACGGTAATTGGCATTTTGTCAAGGAAGGATTCCTAATATTATTACATATTAACAGCAATGCTTCTTTCATTATAGAGTATCCTAATGAAGCGGCTGCTCATGTGGCTCTAAAGACGACTCGGGACTTTTTGGAAGAACACAAGGATAAGGTATCTTTATTGAGATACATATGTAATAATATGTATATTAACGGTAGTTGTTATGCATTAGGTTGACCGCGTCATCTTTACCACATTTCTACCCATTGATGTCAAAGTGTATCAGACATTGCTCCAAAAATATTTTCCCATCGAGTGAACTGAGGGAGTACAATGCATCGTGTGTCAATGGAAATTTAAATCCACAGTCCACAGTATGAACTTTATATGAAATCATCCTAATCACTCTGTTTATCACTGTAACAGATGTTATTACATATAATATGATAAATATACAGATTTATGTATAATCAATCACTGTCCAGTTACAACTTTTTCAATAAAAACATTAACATCAAAGACAACCCTGATCTTTAACCTTTTTCTTATGTTCTTATGTCTGATTTAATGAATATGACTTGTATTTGGTCTCTGTTCTGTCCTGATCTAGTTTTACAAGAGTTTCTTGATAACTGATTTACTTGAAATATTATTAAATAAGGAAAAGGATGCAGTTAATCTATTTACGAAACAGTCGTTTCGGTACAATTGTACATTCGTGGCTCTATCTTTTTGGAATCCCTGCCTTTTTCGGTGATTATTACAATTTGGATCAAGGATCAAATTCAGATTCACTCCTTTGGGATTATGGGTTGACCTTAACCAACACTAGTAACAATAGTTTGATGGCTATAGTAGTCAATACCAGTTTGGAACCAGAAGAAAAGTGCTTCGACTCTTGGGGATGCTTCCGGCCAAAGTACCCTGAGCTTCGAGGATTTTACCTATTTCCTGACCCACTTGAGGACATGAACCCTTCAGTTTGTTTCTACTCTGGTGGTGACCGTGGTGGTTGTGGACGATGCCAAATTGTTGATGCTGAAACAATTGAATCGCTAAATCCAAAACCAGGAGGAGGAGGAGAGAATGGACGAAGTTATTATATTGTTCACGGTTACATGGAGAATGGAAATCGCCCATGGGTTAAGGTTACATTAGAAAATGGTGTCACTGTTGTACATTTTCTAATGTAACCTATGATTTTCTAGGAGATGACCTGTCAACTGTTGGCAACTGACCGGTGGGCAAATTTGTTTGTCTTGGATTGGGCAGAAGGTGCCAAACCACCCTATTCACAAGCGCTTGTTAATATCGAGTTGTTGGCCTTGTATACTGCGAAAATTATGGCTGATTTAGAGGTAAAAATCAGTAATGATTATGAAATAGCAGATTTTAATTTTAGCATTTTCCTGACAGAAATTATACCACCTAAAATTTGAGCATGTCCACATAATTGGTCACAGTCTTGGCGCACATTTGGGAGGATTTGTAGGTGATTGGGTGCTTAAAAATGTCAATTTCACGCTTGGTGTGGGTCGAATTTCTGGACTTGATCCTGCTCAACCACATTTTCAAGACCTCCCATCCAATGCGAGGTTGGATTCGGGGGACGCTTCTTTTGTCGACATCATTCACACGGATGCGAGACCCCTTTTAGAAGGAGGTGGGGTGGAATATTTTGTATGGCACTTTTTTTTAGACAAGTTGAATTATTTGGGTTTGGGTTTTGTCATAAAAGGAAATGTTGGCGTGGGCCTAGGAATCCAAAACGCCATTGGTCACGCTGACTTTTTTCCAAATAATGGAAAGGAACAACCGGGATGTAAAGATGGAGTCTACAACGCTATCCTGCTTGAGGATGGTTCGTTTCTTTATGGTGGTAACAATTACATACAACCATTCATTAAACTAATCCTAATCCACTAATCGGGAAGTAATCTTTTCAGGAATCCGACGTTTCTTGGGATGTGATCATATGCGAGCTTATGAATACTTTATCGAGTCCATATCTAGCAGCAGTTCTTGCAAATTTGTGGGGTTTGCTTGTGATTCCTGGGATCATTTTGCGACAAGGCCAAGATGTATTCAAGCGCCGACCAATCGAATGGGGTTCTTCGCAGTTAAGCCATCACAAAATGTGACGATGAGTTACTACCTTGTCACTGGCTCGAGAGCACCATTTTGTCGTGAGGATTGATTTTATCTGATTTTAAACCCCAGTCAACGTCAATGGCCTATTATTTAACCGGGTGTACATCTATTAATACATGTCCAAGGCACGTTTCATCAAAAACCATTTAACCGATTGTAACGTAATGTTAATGTTGCTCGCAATGCAGTGAGAAGCGAATGCGAAAACGATGGTTCTATTCGAATTTGGGTCGAATCGGTCGTGATCTAGTGATAGGATGTGAACTGGTGTGGTCAACCTTACCACGCCTGTGACCCTCGTGCCCCACGTTAGGTTGGGTGCTAGCGAATGGGATGATCGTTGTGTAATGGTCAGTTTTGGCACGATCAATAAAAAAAAGCATTTGACTGCTGCTCTTATCTTGACCTGACTCGGGTTAAATAAATTGCACTGTATATTAACTTGATGGGAGCTTAATTTGATGATGTAATTTGATATTTTTAGGTGACCACTTCATCGTAACTATAAATTTAGCACAAGAGTCCTCCTACCGCTCAACATCTGATGTTCATCTGGTGTTTATTGACGGCAAACGAGAAACGACCACGCTAATTATCGCGTGGACGTAAGTTTTCCGCATTTTATATAGATTCTATAAAATCCTGCATTTCAAATGCATATGGGTGAACAATATAAATGGTGAAATACTTTATGAATTTTGCATGCAAATATAATAGGGAACTCCAAGGAGGGAACTTGACCTACACTTATCTTCGTGATGGTCAATACACTCCCCCAATCTCAAGAATTATTCTACGACCAGCAATGTCCAATCCGTTGTTACGGTTTGTAAATCGTCTGGGCCCCAAAACGCCAGATTTGACAGTGACCTCCATTTCCATACGACATTTAGAGGACATTAATATACAAAATGTAGTTTTATTTTGTCCTGAAGGTTCACCATCATTTAGTATTTCAGATCAGAATCCGCAGGTGACCTTTGTGCAAAGTGAACAATGTGGAGAATAAAATTATTACAAGATTTAGATTATTTTGTACCAATCATGAAAACCGTTTACCAATACCAACACCAGCTTTCATGGCTTTCAAAAATTGTAAAGCTTAGGTTTGAGCATATAAAGAGGTACTTGCTTTGTTGCATTAGCATTACATTCCCACTTCTGACACTCATTCATGCATGACCTTCTTGACCTACATCACCAATGAATGACCTTCACCAATAACTTTTGTCATTTCTTGAGTATTTTTGAGGAATATGTATTTTCAACCAAGCTAACCTACCCCAAATCAGAACCGGGAGTAAGCGAGTCAGTTTATACTGTGGGTTCACTTTTGCATGGGACATGAGGTTTTGCATTCATTTGTGTAGAGTGAGAAGAGTGGAATAACCCAAATTTTGTAATTCGTTTCACAAAAAAATTAATTTTCTGAAATAAATTAAGTTTTAGTTTGTTTTAAAATCTACACTAACTCACCCCATCAAGGATGGAGTCGTCAGTAACACCCCAACCACAACCACCACCCCCAGGAGAAAGTAAAGTTTCTGCTTTATTGAAAGAATGCAGACAGGAATACGACACCATTCGTAAGTCACCCCCCCCCCATTCCACCCCCACCCTAGATTTGACCAGACCACCTCTCATGGCTCTTATGATTGAATACAATTATAAGTGACCCATACCGGTTTTTTTGCAGGAATCAGTGATTACGCCGGAGAGGAAGAAATTCCAGCTAATTTTATTCAGGACAATCTACAAATCCCGATTTTAGATATTCCAGAATTATGTAGACGACTTGAGGCCAAGTATGATAAAGAATGGGCCAGCACTAAAAATAAAGAGAAGGGTAAGTTTTAAAAGATATTTTTTATAGTATTTTTATGTATTATATGTATTTTATATTTATTTTTTAATTTTATTGTCAATTTCTAGACGTGAACATTATCCGAAAAAACTTGATCAAGTCTGCACGAGAAGCTGGTATGCAAAATGGAGAAGAATTGGTTTAAGGGTGAAGGGAGTTATTTTCATATTATTGAATTTTATTCTTGTTCTGCAGGAATCAGTGAGGAATTTTTACAAGAAGAGCTTGGAAATATAAACACCAACACCATCACGGATGTACCTCGACTTCTTCACGTCAATAACATTCCAGGCATTTTAAATCGTCAGGCTAAAAATGGCTCTCAGCAGGGCCCTGGATTGATCGGAGGGGCATCCAATAGTGCCTACAAGAAGCCGCGATGTGGCCTTTGCTCCACCACCTACGCCACGAAAGGGGAGCTCATGTCCCATTGGAAAAAAGTTCATCCGACATTGGAGAATAGCTTCGTGTTGGAACCCTCTCCACGGTGTATTGGATGTTTGAAACTGTTCCCAAATTGTCAAGAACTGACCACCCATGTAGGATCTCAGTGCTTGGGTACACCCCATCAAAACACGGTGCTCGAGCTAGCCAACAAACTAAGGCGCTGTCCATGTTGCAATAAAATGTTTGCCAACACGGAAAAAGCTTCAACCTGCCTGGCACTAACGCACAATCGGATCCGATGCTATTTATGCTTAGCTATTTTCCCTCTAAAGACTGATGATGGCAGTACTAAAAATCAACTAGGGAGACATGCTAAGGATTTTCATTGCAAGAGGGATGCTCAAGGAAAGGTCAGTTTTCCGTGTCGATTCTGTCCCGTGGTGGTCAACTCTATGCGGGTACTGGTGGAGCATTTGGTTGAGGTTCATTATGACCCTTGCCTGAGAGAGCAGGCGAACAGAAGCACGAAACAGGGTAGACCTGTACCTTCACCACTACAACAGTTGGCTGCGGCTGCAGCTGCGGCTTGTCCATCTCCAGTTCCGTCTCCGAAACAGCAGTTGAAAAGAAAAAGCGATGGAGATTTCATCATTACACAAAAAGTTGCAACTGCTACTGCTGTTGCGGCTGCTGCTGGTGCCAAGGTTCCTCCACAGGCCAAGGTTAACCCGTCCGCATTAATGCAACAAAGTGTGAATCCAACGGCTGGAGATGCTCTAAGAAGAAGTTCAATGGATGGTCGCGTTCTTAAGGTAAACAGGAATAGGCTGATTCTTCCGAAACCATCAGTGGGCGTGGTTGGGGTCAGGTTAGGCCCAACGGTATTGGGATTGGGCCCACGCCCAGGTCCAAGCCCTCCTAGGGCTGCATTTAATCTTGCTCGGTTACCTACGGTGTCGCCCCAAAAACAACCACCACCACAACTTGTTGGTGGAGCAACTGCATCTGGAAATCCTGGCCAAGGTACAACAACAACAGTCCGTGAAAAAGGGCAGGATGAAGATGTCATTCTTGGAATCTAGTGGTTCCCTAAAATCATTTCTTACATTTTTATTCTGAAGTTTGGTATTCAGAAACAACTGTTTTCGTTCTATAATGTTCTTGCAGTACATATACATGTACGGACTATTAGTTTTGGATCTATTCTATTTAAACATCCAATGTCCACTGGTGTATTTTTCTAATAACTTGCATAATATAATATTTCATTTCTAATATTAGCACAGAATATTTATAAAATTCAGTATTTATATTACATCTCTGTCATCTTAAACTGATTGCAATACATGATCGAAGACATGATGTATGGTCATGAATATAAATTGGTTATCCTTATTTGATTGAAGATGAAATTATTGGTACATTCTATCTACCTCTGACTTTGTGATCTCACCAAGGTCAACACAACCCATTGCTTACATCCGTTTTGCATATCAAAGTCTCCATGCCAAGACTGGAGCTTTCTCCTCCATGAATGTCCTCGGCCTTGTCCTTGGCCCGGTTTTTCCCAAGGACTTGCCTCATCAACTTTCTCCAAAAACTGCAGTTTGCCGGCTCTCCAGTACTGTACTGTCCATGCCATGTCTGGTCCTACACGGGCCATGCACATTCAATTCATTCAAACTGTTATTGCAACCTGCTACTGCTATCATGTCAAGCCAGGCCTTTGAGGGGTCCCCACATAAATATTTACTCTATATTGCGCCTTATTTATTCCATCTGTGTCAGTCGAAACTAGCTACTGAATGAATTTCAGCATTTATGTACCCATTTCACCTATATTTGCAATCTACTCTCTATTCTCTATGATATGGATGATATGATGAATGATGACGTGACAAGATGTGGTTAGTGGTTACTTTGTGATTGAGGGAAACGCACTTAACCGTTACCTTAATATTGCACCGTTGCTTGCATTTCCTCTTTCTCCCCATTCGTCACCCACCCATTACGCAATAATTGGTGTAATACTCATTTTGCAGTTTTGTAACTGCAACGAAATGGTTCTTTGTAGGCCAATTACGCCAAGCCAACCCTCAGCTCTCAACTAGTGCATTTCACTTTTGACACTGAATCCCCCAAACCCCCAAAATGCTGCGTTATTATCACTGAGGCAGGCCCTTAGTCATCATTTTATCATCATTAGAATTAGAATAGAGGGGAAGCCCCACAGAGAGACCTCGGCTTTGGGGAACAAACCAAGACCAAGCAAAAGGAACTCTATCGATTAGCGAATTCATGTTCTGTTGCCAACTGAATTGAAGGAAAGAAAACTACGCTGTCTGTCTGTATTATATGTCCCCCTTACGCAACTCTCTCTCCCATTATACTACCACCACTAATAGTAACAAAGCCAATACGTATATTAGAGACTGGGAGAGGACAGGACTACGCCATGCATGCAACTTCTATAGATTGCAAAAACCTACAACGCAGCTCTGTGTTTTGTTTCCATCCAGTCCAACGCTGATCAATTCTTGCCACGAGCCTGGCAAGAACACATCACAACAAAGCCAACCCAGTACATGCAGCAGCTGATACTCTCATCTTATCTGTATTGACTGTTGTGTGGTGTGGTGGTGTGACTGATAAGCACAAGGGTCATAGTCAACGATTCATCTCGATCATAGTCCACAACATCCACATGCCAAATGTTTTGTTTGGCAGTGAGTCGTAGCTAAAGAATACTGCGCCAAACGTTGCACATTTTAGTCAATTATTGTGATATTTGAGCTGTTTGTTGTATTATAGTTCAGATAGGATAGTTAGTTAGTGGGGCCTTGTGTGTGGTGGCCTGGTCATATGGGTGGGTGGGGTAAAGTATAACCAAGTAAAAAAACATTGGACAGAAGATGCCTTTCATCTCAAAAGACTGGAGATCACCTGGGGAGCAATGGGTCAAAATTGGACCTGGTTGGGAGCGTGCAAAGGTGCTCAACTATCTCCAGTAAGTAACACCCACTCATTTACATTAATATTCAAAGACCAAGGTTGTATATGCATAGTATAATCACTAAAGATCAGTGCAAGCAAGTTAACAACCAACACAGACAAGAAGATAAAAAGAGCACCTTGAGATATGCATTGTTTGTTGTGACTTAGTCACTGGAATGGATATAGTTTTTTATGGCATGCTTTTTCAATAGTCAGATTCAGATTCAGTGTGCTCCTTTGTCTGTTGCTGTATGCATGCAATACTAGAGTACATTAAATAAATGCAGTGCCACCACAACCACGCTAATAATTGGGTATAATTTAATTCCTTGGGGTATAGTGCAAAGTGGTTGGGTTTTGCATGCATCGTTGCTGCCGTTTCATCAGATCACAGAGCATCCAATGAATCCCCTAAAAAAGAATACCAAAAATGTTATAAATGGTTGTTGCTAAATTAATATTCGTTTTTTGGTCTACATACACATCCATCCAATCCACACCTTTAATTTTTTGTGCATGCAAATGCATGTCTTGTGTCTTGTTGAATGATAAACCGTGGATTATAGTTTGGATGCACAAACATGATGGAACGTTCTTTTGCAAAGATAAGAATCACATTGTTGGATTCGTCATGAAGATTGGTACACAGGATTTTACTTCAGGTACTTATTTGATGCACCTGCATACTCTATCCATGATATGCATCATTCATGCTCATTAGGCATGTCATTTCATTAGTGCTTACAGTAGGTACAGATTCACAAAAAGTCTTGTGTTTTGTCATTCATTATATGTAGCATGTCATTAGTGTCTTACTGATTTAATTTATAAGGACTAAATTAGAAAACACCATTTCAGTCCAGTATATATACTCACACACAGTGTTTATTGACTTGTAGTCTTGAGTCTTGATCTTGATGTCTTTTTTTTGTTCCAGTTCGAGCTACTTTGCAAACGGGGATGCCAGTGGTAAACGTAAGTTTGTAATATTTAACAATAGAATATGAAATTGTATTGGGGGAATAAAATGTGCGTTCTCTCTATTTTTAGACGAGTCCCTCCATCCCCAATATAATGTGACTACCCGGACCACGCGTGAGGTATTAAGAGGAAAGGAAAATAATCAAGTTTCGGTTGTAAAAACATATTGATTGCGTGATTATTTCAGATTCGTCGTCAAAACACATTGTCCGAAGCGTTGTTACAGCTAGACTTTTACTCTGCGTGTCATGATGTCAGACGATTCAACTACACGTGTCGCATGATCCAACTCCTTCTCTTGAACATGGATCACCTGCCAGGAAATGTGCAGCGAATCCTTATCAAACTCATTGAAGAGGCAGCAGCTACAGCACGTGAGAATGGATGGTGTGGTCAAGTGCGGCACGTTCTCCAAGCCATGAGGTAACTTGCTTACTTAGAGGAAATCATAGATGCTGACGATTCATTAATTAATTATTTATTTCAGGGAGAAGACGGTGGACCAACCAGTTTGGGGTGGGCAGCTCGGCTCTACCAAGTTGTGGGAGGAGCATAAAGCCCAAATACATAAAATCCTCAGTTCTGATTCTCAACTCAATAATGAATCTGGGAGCGAAATTAATAGGGTATGTGATAATATTCTCAGGTCGAGGTCATCTTCTAAGGAGTCGGGTTATTGATTTGAAACTTTCCGTTGTAGAGTCCCCCATTGGAGCAGCTACCGGAAGAAGTGGTCCGACAGATCCTGCTCAAGCTTAGCTGCGAAAAGGATATTGAAGCCGTTGGTAGCTCTCATGTAGATTTTAGTCGCATTGCCGATGAGAACCGCGTATGGAGAGAGTTGGTCGCGTACCATTTTACGCCACAACAATTGCAACTACTCCAAGACAGTCTGGAATCCCTCCCAACCTGGCCCAATCATCGTGGTGGACCACCCAAGTCCCTCGTGGGGTCAGAATCCGTCTGGAAACTCAAATTCAAGACGTTAAAACGACGCCATGGATTAGGACGAGAGGAATACGCCGAAGAACTCAATCTCTGCAAGTCTTGCGGACTTTTATTTTGGACTAGAGCTACACCCCATCACAATCACGATTGTGGGGTTCCTCTCCTTGTCCCTGTTAAACCAGGAGACTTTATCAAATACTTTTGCGTCTGAACTCGATATTATCATGTCGCAAATTTATTAAGTGATTAGGTTAAGTGTGAACTGTAGCTTACATACAGTTGTGACTGCAGGAAAAGTGATACACGAATGCTATTGTTTTAACTTGTTGAATAATTTGTTCTCTCGATTTTAGTAGGACTAGCGTACCGAATCGATAACATAACAGATACATTTCATTGCTAGCCTTGGTAAAGTTGTCACGTCCGTCTCGTATACGCGGCAAGGTCAAGACCTTACTTATATTGATGGTCATGGTCAACAAGATGAGGCAAATCGTGTTTTTAGGTCTTTCTGCCGTGATATGATAGCAGCTTGACCTACGTGACGGTGGTCACTTAGGTTTAATTAGTGAGTGATGGTTTAATAAGTGCGGTCATTAGTCGACCAACATTATTCAACTCATGTCAACCCTGTCCTCGTCTCATCCACCTTACCAGACCTTTTACTTCGCTGCAATGAATGTATTTGGGTTCAAAATTTTTGTGGTGCTATAATATCTAAACGGGATAACATAATGGAAAGTATTAAATAATCGAGAGAGCGTTCCGCATTCGCCCCTATTTTAAATGGAACACAAGTCGCAATCAATGAAACCAACCATGGATGAATATGTCACATTTATTTTATAGATTTAAATTTATGTCTAGATTAGTTGAGACTTTGTTAACTCGTGTCGTTAATTACCGCATTATTTTTAAGACCCCGATATACAAGTCTTATATGATGATTCAGATTCACTCAACTCTTTTTAAGTCAATAATAATAAAAGTCGAAAGTTTTGAATTCATCATTTTGAATTGAAGTTTTGGATCTTTTTATCTTTCAATTGTTTCGAAATATGTTATTTGATCTTCAGATTGTTTATTGATGTACAACAGTTTTCTATTCTATGCATTTTATCCCTTCTCAAAAAACCAATGCAGTGAGTTGCAGAGATTTGCAAAAAAAGTTGCGAATCTTCGAGTTTAACTTTTCCATCCAACCAAATCCTAATGCATGCATAATATCGATACGATACGGTACAAAGTTTGTGCAAAGTATCCCCAAAAGCATTTACATTTTTCCAACTTCCGACGAGTCTTTTGGGATTTGATTTGTATTACGACTTTGCAAAAAGTTTGCAATGAAACTGACACTAAAATGCAATGCAGTTTATTCCCCTTCTTTCTCGTTCCTTCCTGATTGTTGGTCTGGTCGTTATTTTATTTTACGTTGTAGAAGAGAGCATGGAACAACTTGGTGCAATAATTGGAAAACAACAATAACAACTCATCCTCCATCCCCTTCCGTTTGCAAATACTTAAATGGCAAAGAGCTCATAAAATGGTCTGTAACGGTGGCGGCAGCTGCGGCATCGCTTCCTCCACCCCTACTGCCTATACCTACCTCACCTCACTTTACTCGATACCATAGTAGAACGAGATGAATGGGTTTGAGAGTTATTGGTAATAAGGTGACAAAGGGACGATGGATGTATAGAGAGGGTCCTAGCTAATGCTCTCTGCATGCGAATAATAAAAATTTACAACTCTCTTCAAATGTCCAAATACGCATTTGAGGTACGTATTCAGTACATGGCCATGAACCAGGAGAGAATAGGACGCAAAAAACTGTTTTCCTTGCGAAATATGACCGCTGTTGCTATTCAGAATATAACACTTGCGAAAATGGAGAGTTTGAGCTTTGTTAATGGCTCCATCCTCTCCCCTCCCTCTGTAATAAAACTTGGGCTCAGAAATTTAACGATCATTCAGTCTCCTTCTCCGTCGTCAAATGAAATTAAACGAAATGAAACTCGTACTTTACAAAATGGCAATTGCGAAAAGAAGAAGACGCGGAACTAAAATTCTAAACCATCACGTACTATATACCAACTATAGTACAGAAGACATTCCAAACTCATTGCAAAACCAAAAACATTTTACAGTTTACTTTCAGAAAGCTGTTTGAAGTAGAGTTTAGGGTGAACAATTGGAAATTGGCAGTTTCGTTTGAAGGAAGAGTTGGGCAAATTTACAAAGATTTGAAGGGATTATTTTTCCTTTGAATAGGAGGGTTTAGTAATCCTTGAATAAGTAGGTTGGATGGATATTTCGGTGCTGGAGGGGAATTATCAATGTTATCATAATTTACTTATGTAGGTTTATGAATATTGACATGATTCCAGCCTGCATTATTTCCCACGGGGTAAATTCAACAGGTATATAATGCCTTGGTTTGGTTGATGGAAGGGTGAATGCGATGCAAATACGCGATTCGTTTCGCATCTTGTATAATCCAGCCATAGTTAAATCAGTACTATGGGTATCAGTGTCAATGTCAACAGTGAGAGACATTGATCTCGAAATTGCCAACAAAGAAATTTCTCCGGTGCGACAAGGTTTTTATGCTTCAAAGAGTTTGATGGACGGACATCAATTCTCACGTTCACTCACGACTACTCTATTTAATTATGTCGGCAATGATCAATTTTCATTTATACGAACGAAATTAACATTCTGCCATGCATTGCATAACTCCAGGTCCAGGCCATAGCCAGGACAGGCCGGGAGACACTTTGGAGTTCACACACAACCGACATGCAATTTTCGCGTAATGTGCATGCGTACGC
>JAQIWQ010000190.1:0-22177 GCA_034695825.1 Folsomia inoculata | reverse complement strand
CAACTTCAAAATTCATTTCAATTCGATTTCAAAAATTCTGGAAGAAATGCAAATTCGTTTACGCATACGATGACAGTAAGGGGACATGCCGTTGAATATTTATAGCTACACTGTACAGCTTTGTCAATCCATTGTTCATGCAATTCTCATTGTTGTGTGTAATGAATTTGTTAATGTGTTTCCTCATATTTTTGCAAGTCACTTTATTATTCCCATGCACCTTTCTTTGATATTGTGATAATGATTGATCTGTCATTCATATGATGCAAGTGATTGTTTTGCTTGTTTCTGCAGTGCACAAAGGATCGGTCCCTTATAATAAAAATCGTTATGTTGTGTTGAGTAAAATAAATGGATCATTGCTGTTGACCACCGTCAACCATCATCTCATGTCATACTAGATGTGATATGGCATGCGAAATTGCATCTCTTCTCTCTGTTTGCATATGCTCTGCATACGATGCATGACCATTGATTTGATCAGGTCTATGTTTGTTGTCGCTCTTGGCCCACATCCAGTCGCCCATAGGACGCTTGTTGCATGTCAACATTTTGGTACTCAAATTACCTCCCATCCGTTCGAGCTTGTTTTCCTAGTAATTTGGATGTCATACGGCAACTTCAGTCCATCCGTAGTTCACAAAAATAATGGTCATCTCACTAAACTCATGGCATTGTTTGGCCGGATGGATTCTTCTGCTTGGTTATCTCAACACGGCCATCCATGCAGGTAGGAAAAATCTCAATCTCCGGTATTATGGCATTTCAGAACTTGCAAAAGTTTACTATTTTTTGTGTAGATCCATTCCACGACTTCATTTCAAACTTGTCGGACCAAGTAAATGAAATTAAACGTGCATTTATAAATATTGGGAATCCAGCCGCACGTACTTCTCGCAGCTCAACATTCGAAATTGCTACCCCCTTACTGACAGACCGGTTTGTGTCCAGAGATCCGCAACAGATTCACTTCTATCTTTATGACAAACGCTTGTAAGTTGCATTTTCATTGTCCGATTAATCAAACAACTCGAATTTGTTACCTGATTGAGCATAGAAATCCCACCGAATACACTGAGCTTCGAATTGGAGAACTGGACTTGTTCAGCAAAGTACGAAAAACGAAACCTGTCAAAATACTTGTGCATGGATTTAACCATAACGGCACTGAAGGGTCGGGGTCATTTCAAGCGGATGCCAAAAATGGTACCATTTCCAGATTATTTGTGTAATGTTTTAAGAAAGACTATTATCAAACTTACAGCCTATTTGGAGAACACGGATAACAATGTCATTATCGTGGATTGGGGAAATTTAGCAAAACCAAGAGCGTCAGGACTCACAATAGACGTTTTTTACCCCATTGTTGTTTCAAATGTTCCCCGTGTTGGCGAAGAAATTGGCAAGCTCATCGTATTCATGATGGACAATGAAGTTATAGCTCATCCAGACCAAATTCATATCATCGGATTCAGTTTGGGTGCGCACGTTGCTGGAGTAGCTGGAACTTATTTTAAGCAAATTACAAGCAGGTTCATTGGTAGAATCACAGGTATCATGACACCGAATTATTCGACGAATGGGCTATGTTACACTCGAAATTTTAGGTCTTGATCCGGCCAGCCCAATGTTCGAACAAGCATCAGACATTGAAAGACTCGATAAAACGGACGCCGACTTTGTAGATGTAATCCATTCAAGTCGTCTCGGTCTCCAGGATAGAATTGGTCATGTGGACTTTTATGGTAGAAATTACTTCTTAAAAACATTTTCAGCTTCTACAGTTAACTATATTAATCATCCACAGTAAACGGTGGACGCTTCCAAGTCGATTGTTACCAATTAAGTGACATGAATCCAAGTCAAACCTTTTCAGACTTTTATCGAGCCATCATGGGTAACTAACCACCGATTTCCCCCCTACTTTTTTGTACTAATCAATATTTCTTTTATATCCTATCTAGGGTCCTGTAGTCACAGTCGTGCCCCACTTTATTACATCCACTCCATAAAGTCAACACCAGGGTCAATTGTTGGATGCGGATGCAGTAGTTGGAGAGAATTTCTTTCAACGTGCAAGAAAAAGTGCAAAGGTTCTGCCGAATTTGGCGAATTCTGTCCACATACGTAAAAATCTATACCTTTAACTCATATAATAATGCATAAGAAAATGAACATATTATTGACAGAGCACGTGGAGTCTTTTTTCTGGAAATCTCGGTGGATGACTTGAAGACAGGTTTGACATAAAAACCTGTAATCACTGCAAACATGTCATTTTTAGTACAATAAACGGATTTACAGCGTTCGTAATATCTGTAAGCGGTATACCATTCATATTTATTAAGAACTTGATCAATATTGTACAAAGTGGTATTGAAAATGTGATCTTGATTTGATTACATAGCAAATCATACCAGAAGGTACTAGTTAATTATTTGCTCATTTCATTAAACGTTACTCGTAACATGTTTGCAGTTTGCTGAATAACATGCATTGTTACTTTACTGTCTCACACTCACTTATTAATTAACAAGTCAAGGATTAGAGGGGCCCTTCATTATAAATATACCATCCAAACCACAAGCCACAACGACGATTAATAGATGCATGGTCAATCTTATTCACTTTTTTATCATCATGTTGGATTTAGCTTTGTTCAATCAAGCATTACGAGTTGGCATTTTATTTATTGTATAGAAAGGCGTCGGTTGGTATCAGTGTGGTCAGTTTACTTCACCAAATTTTGACACAATGATTTGCAGCCTCTATTCAAACTGTTGCAAATCATTTGTGACCATTACTTGGATTTTACTATGTTTCGTAAACTGGACTAGGTTAAATCCAGCCTGCCATGCTCGTAGTAGTAGAGAAGGACGATTTCTCATAAATTTATTTGCAGGTATTCATACTCATTTGTAGATTCATTCAATATATAATTTGTTTTATTGTATCAAGATGTTGCAGAAATATTTCAACATATTCCTAAAAGTAGTCTTAAAGAATTATCGTCAAAGATATTGACTCGAACTCAAAACGACTATGTTTCCAATCGAGAATTTGGGAAGTCTAAGTCTGTTATTCTGTCAAATAATTTCAGACACGTGCGTTTCTTAGTATACAACAACCACAGGTAGATACTTAAGATCATTACACTTGGCACCTTATCTTAATTTTTTTACCACTGATCAGAAACCCCAACTCTTTCTTGGAATTAGACGTGGACAAACCAAGTGTCATACCAAGTTTCCAATACGTGACACCAAGTTCCTCCGTCAAGATTCTCATCCACGGCTACAATTTTGAAGATTCGGATAATTTTCCTCGAGAAACCAAAGATGGTAAGCACATTAGTTTTTTCATTGCTAATTATTTTTAAACATTTTATCAAAATTACATCTACACTTACTCCTCCAGCTTACCTGGCCACGACAAACTATCCCGTAATTTGGGTAGACTGGCAAGCGTTGTCCACTCCCAAAGTACCAGTCGCTGGAGCGTTCTATCCTTCCGTGGCCGAAAATGTACCCCGTGTTGCACTTCGATTGTTTCATCTTATCGAATTCCTACTCCGAAATAGGATTATCAATCACCTCCGAGATATTCATCTTATCGGCCATTCAGTAGGTGCTCATATTGCTGGTCAAACTGGACAGCTAGTGTTCCAACAGTATGGGGCAAAATTAGGAAGAATTACTGGTAAAACATTGTATAATAATATCAACATTTCACAATATCATTCTTATTGTTTTGCATAAATAGGTTTGGATCCTGCAGGACCATTGTTTAAAAATCTTCCACCGAGTTCCGTCTTGGATTCAAGTGACGCCAATTTTGTGGATGTAATTCATTCAAGCCTTACTGGGATATCTTACCCACTGGGACATGCGGATTTTTATCGTAGGAAGGAACTTACAAAACTTTTCAAAAAAGTCCATGCATTTTTTTGTACATTTCAGCAAATGGTGGTCAAGTCCATCCCCACTGTCTCAACATGTTTAGTAAGTTTGTGCATTTTCTGCATAAAAATATTCATTATGAAATGGAGTGTAATATTTTTAGGGCGTTTTCTTCAATGCAATCATAACGCTGCGTATGCATACTTTACAACATCCATCTTGCACAGAAAGATAATCGCCTGTGGGTGTAACTCTTATCAAAATTTTCGCACATTTTGTGCAAAATCATGCTCTGATAAGGCAACACTTGGAGAATTTGTCTCACACCGGTAAATATGAGTACTACATTAGTTGCAATATATAAAAACCTATGTTATATAACATTTATACAGAGCACGTGGGAAATTTTATTTGGATTATGATCTAAGAAGGAGAAAGTGACTGAGATAACAATCTCTGCAAGTGCCAATTTGTATATACTATATACCTAATAAATTATACCTAATAAATTACTACACAATATGATGTATGAAAACCTTCTCATGTATTGCATTTCACTGACATTTATCGTTTAGACAAATTACGACAAAGTCAAGTTCAATAAATGCATTTTGCTAAAAATAAACCAAAAAGTGCATGCCCTAGGTACGTAAGATATATTCCCACACCTATTATAGGCATTATTTATAAATACCTCAATTACTTATCAACCTAGTTCACAATTTATTATCTGAAAAAATCAAGACTTTCAATTTTTTTTACTTTTTTTTGCTCAGTAATTATGCAAAATTGTTGTACGGACATTATAAAAAAGTACATACATTGCAAACACTCTTTCAATCAACATTTTTTGACATTAATTAATTTAAAAAACGTTATTTAGGAATCTAGTTGGTTTGTTTATCATTCTAGAGTCTAGTTAGCATATCATGAATATTGGTCAATATTGGTTTGGGTTTTCCATTGTTTGTACTCTGGTTGTCCTTTGTTCAATATGGCCAGCTGCTGCTGCTACAAATAGACAAGAAGACACACGGAAATATTAGAAGGTTTTTACCAAATTTAAGCCATTTAGTTTAGTATCATAAAAATGGGCTGAACTGAAACAACTATTGTTCATCTCTCTCTAGTTCCTCTGTCTGTGATTAAAATAACCTATAGTTAGCAGTAGTAGTGCTAGCTATTTAACCACCCATATGCCATACCCACCCACGGAATCATTAAATCACGTTAATTAAATAGCTTAGATCACACCTAGAGAATGACGTCGACGTCCATCCGTCGTAAAGTGGGTGGTGGAGGTGGTGGAGGAGGTGGTGTCGATTCTGAGCATAGTTCGACTAGCAGTACCCCCGAATTAATTGAAAAAAACTATCACGGCTTCTATAACCCAAATCAGCACATTTCCCACACCCACAATAGCGACTTTGATGATGAACCCCTGACCACTCTCTTCCCAAAACCAGGTAATATTAACTATTTCATGGTCAAAGTCAAAGGTCAAAGAATGAGAGACGTGTTTTTTATTTATAGACGGTTGGGGGACACGACATACGGTAATATTAAACGTTTTATGGTCAAATGTCACAGAATCATTCGATCGGTTATGATTTATAGATGGCCATAATGGGATTTTGGGGATTCGTTGTCTCATATGCTATGAGGGTATTTTATTCATTAGTCATATTACATTATAGCGAGTGAAATGACCAATTTCATTTGATTAATCAATGTCAGGTCAACTTGTCCTTTGCCATCGTGTCCATGGTCAACTCTACATCCGACATACATGGGGGTGGAACACCAAGAGCAAATGTTTGTACAAATCTACTCCCAAACAACTCACATTTGTTATCTGCAACAGCCCTAGAAGGGGATGACAACATTGTTGGAGAGTTTAATTGGAGTGGGGAAGAACAGGGGATTATTCTGGGGTCGTTCTTTTGGGGATATGTGATAACTCAAGTGCCAGGTATTAACGTCGCAGTCAGGTTATGTTTGCGATTAAGCATTAATTTTTGGAATGTATTTGTCAGGTGGGATGCTAGCTGAAAGAATTGGTGGAAAATGGCCTTTTGGTATTGGGATGCTGATTACTGCAATATTTTCTTTGGTCACACCACTTGCTGCACGAACTGGAAAGGGGGCTCTGATTTGTGTAAGAATCATTCAGGGACTTGGAGAGGTAATTTATTACAATCACAAATCACAATTACATTTTAGAAATTATCTGTATTAAAAATTTATTGCAAAATCTAAAATAAATTACGGTATGCTGGTCTTTTCAGGGAGTAACAAATCCGTCCATGCACGCTTTGCTGGCACGTTGGACTCCACCATTGGAACGAAGTAAACTTGGTGCTTTTGTTTATGCAGGTAATTGAATTTTACAAAATTCACGATAATCTAACATTACTAATGGTTGTGGTATTTTTGTACACAGGAACACAAATTGGAACTGTGATAGCAATGCCGTTAAGTGGATATTTAATAAGTACAAACGTCCTGGGTGGTTGGCCGTCAGTATTTTACGTCTTTGGAGTGTCAGGGATTGTTTGGTTTATATTTTGGTCTATTTTTGTATTCGATTCACCTGCAAATCATCCTCGGATTGAGTCAAAAGAATTGTCGTACATTCAACATTCTATCGGAAATCAAGCCACTAGAGTATGATGATTTCATATCATTTTGTAAATCGTTGAATACTGTTGACTATAAAATTATAGCATCGGGGCTCAACTCCATGGAGGAAAATGTTGACATCGATGCCAGTTCTTGCTATTCTCGTGGCTCAGACTGGACACGGATGGGGACTTTATACGCTCCTCACTGAATTACCAACGTATCTTAAAACTGTCCTTCATTTTGATATAAAAAATGTAATAATCTCCACTCCAACACACTTCGTTTGATTTAATCATTACTTATTTAATGGTTGGATGATTTTTCAGAACGCTGTTTTATCTGCTCTCCCATACTTTGTGCAGTGGGTGGTATCCATTGTGTGCAGTCAACTTGCGGATTACATGCGAGAGAAGAACATTGCTAGTACAACAACTGTTCGGAAACTATTTAATACCATCGGTAGAATAAATAATTCGCCTCTGACCCTTAGTTGCGGCAACTAATTATTTTTGTTAATAAATACAATTTTTACAGCACACTGGGGACCTGCAATTGCTCTCATTGGAGCGTCGTATTCCGGATGTGATCGCATAATGACGGTCACGTTATTGACTGTTGCTGTTGGGATAAATGGAGCAGCATGGGCATGTATGCTACGTTGAATTGAGATTCTTTATGGCTTGAAATTGTGGAAATATAAGTTTGAATATTTTTCAGCTTTTCAAGTTAACCACATCGACATTGCTCCCTCGCACGCAGCTGTAATGATGGGGGTAACGAACGGATTCGCAAATCTGTGTGGGATTGCTGCCCCTTATGTGGCTGGAGTTATTATAAACGATGGGGTAGGTTTACACAAAATATGATAAAGAGCTTACATCCTTTCTTAACATCCTTTGAACGTTTCGACAGGGGAGTTTGGATCGTTGGCAATTGATTTTCTTTATATCCGCTGCCATCTATTTCGTCGACAACATTTTTTACTTGGCCTTCGCGTCAGGAGAAGAACTACCCTGGAATCGAGGAGAAAAAACTGATTTCGATGAGTAAGCTTAACTTTGAAGCTTCCAGTCAATCATTGAATCTTATACAATTCTTGCAGAGAATCAGCAAGAGATCCATTACTACCACCATCTCGGCCTGGATTATTATATCCTGCAGATTCATTAAGATCTGGAACACACACCCCTTGAATGAATATTCTTAGAAGCGGATAGTGTTATAGCCCGACTTAACTTCAACTTGAAGTCTTCAAGTCATTCCTGTGTCTAGTCATCCAATTTGGACGGACCAGCATCACTCACGGATTATGGTATGGTCATAGACCAACCATTTGAAAACGCATTATGCAATCAACTATTAATAATTACAACCCCTTACTCTAATCATTCCTCAACGATTCAACAATGCAACAATGAAATTATCGACTGAGAAAATCGCCACGAATGTTGGCGCAGATTTATTAGAAATTAACAAACCTCATTTTACTATCCTGTTATTATATTTCATGAACTTGAACTTTTGGCAAACAAAATATATTTTACTTCAACAGAATAAGGCGGATAACTTTATTTCTCAAGGAATAAGGGTGAATTACACCAAAATTTATACATACTTCATTTTCATTAAATATCCATTTATAAAACATATCGAAACAGTAAAAAGTTAGAACATGTCAACCGACTTGACTAAGATTAATTGACAGGAAGAAATTTAACTTAACTTACATTACACTGCTACAATAATAATAATTATAACCAGTAACGTTATGATCACAGTCCAGTATGCTAAAATAAAAATAACATTCCACCTTAATTCATACCTCTCAAAAAATCTCATCATAATAATATGTAAATCCTTACCACACGTCGAGTCTTTTCTATCAATTGTTCTCACTCTCTGCGTTTCCCCATGAATTCGGTCTCTCGTTCTATCAACGTGATCCGTAATGTCGTCAATCAGCTCTAAAATGTCCATCCACACCCACATCATTAATTCTCTTCAAATCAAACACTTGACATAAAATCACTTACCATTTTGATAGTCAACTTCATTTCCAATAACTTGGGCCAAATTCTTTTGTCTGCTAATGACATGGGATAGGGCTTCTAAACCTCGGTCTTGTTCTACAAAAAGAACACTAAACATTAGTCTAAAAACCAAATTAATGTCCAGTAGTACACCAAACTAACCCTCCAGAATTTGATACTGCTGCTGTTTAATTTGTGGGACAGACATGTCCCTTGTGTTATCTTGTTCTTCTTCACTATCATCACCCCATCCTGATGTCCCTACAACCCCAAGTCCATGACCTCTTCCCGTCTGACCCCCTGGACCTAGCAGTTGGTATCGGGCAGAAGAAGAAGAATTCGCCATTCTTGGTACCTTCACTTCCTTAATTTTAATTTAATTTCTTATCCACCCACTAAAACCTAATTATTTCACCAATCACACAAAGCCTAAATTTGCACCCTCTTTCAAAATAAAATTCTAAATTCTACATTTCCCCCTCCCTTTTCTTTAATTCATAAGTTATGAATCATAACCCTTTGCAATTCGACAACTTTGTGCAGTGCGAAAATCTATGCGTAAACCTCTATAAAAACCATCCATACTGCCTTAAACCCAGTCGGAACTTTTCGACACTTTTTCCTCAAGCACAAGAAAGATACACCTTTCGATACTCTAACGTTAACCCTTTCTTTACTTGCTATATATTTTCTGGAGGAACATTCATTCATGAAAACCTTACGCCCCCGCAAACACCCTTGTCGACATGAACATGGACATTATGGATGGATCTCCCCCAGGTAAAAAGTGCCATTTTCGCCTTCCTTCAATGCTTTCTGTTTAATAAATATCATCTGAGGATACATGGGGGATATACTATGCATCCACATTGAGGAAGGAGACCAGTTTTCATCATCATTCATTCATTATAATCATTCGCAATCTCTTAATAATATTTAGTCCTTATAACTATCCTTGGTTGTGTTTAGGCTTCATTGAAGTTTCAAAATTATACTCAGTTTTGCGCACATTCTTCTATAGTTTACTACTTTGTACAGTAGGGTTGTACAGTTATCTAAGGGTGATGTGTGTAGACTAATAAATCTAACCCCTTCTAATAAACAGACTTGAATATTAGCTCGTGAATGTGCAGACTATAGCTATTAAACAAGAAGAGAAGGTAACAAACAACAATTTATACCATTTCCTGCTAACTGAACTCCTCTTGTTCTACGATACTTAGTGGTGCACATTCAAGCATCACAACTATATTAATCATCATTCATGCATATCGAATATTGTCGAATGCTAAATAATTCCTGTGAAAAAGTCAAAGTTGAGAAATCTGTCCTTTCTCTTCATAATTCATCCATTCTGCAATAAACTTGTGTTACGTTTAGTTAGGAGTGCAGTATTACAAATTAATTTGGTGGGGGACATTCTTATTATCCTGTCAAACCAGAGGAGACAAAATAAGATAAAAGATAGCCAAAGGAAGGGAGGGGGGACTTTATGTGAGGGGGTGGGGGCCGAAATTAAGTGAGTGCAAGGAGATACCACCGAGTACATACCGACGAGAGAGGAGGAGAGGAGAGCTTTATTCGGGTATTTTATTAGAGTTGCGAATTACTGCAAGGTGGATGTCATCGGTGGTAGCTGATTTGTTTGGACCTGAGCAATAGATGTTTCGCATTTTTTGAACATAAGGGGACAAATATGGCAGTAGTACTATAGACAAGGACAAGACAGTTGTAAATACCACAAATTTATAGTCTTCATCAATCCGTCTTTCTTGAATGTCATGTAATGTCATCCGTCCGTTCATTCGTCACCATCATTCATCAAACAATAGAAAATGTGGTGCACTCCATCGGGTTCTCCCATGTTTGCTCTTAATATTTGTTCAACAAGTGATTGATTGGAATTGCAAATATTATTAAATGTCAAATACAAGTTAAACCATCAAATTCGCTATAATAATGGTGGTGTGAAAGTGAATTTAGCCATATCATTCACTTCAAAATGAATTTACAAAGGTCAGATTTGTTTTTGCGAAGGTAAAATATTATCGGGAGTACGTATACTTGGATTATCGGGATTAAATTTGCAGCATTTTGTGGCAATAAATTCTTGTCCATCTCATGAATAAATTATGTTAACCCGATAATAATTTGCATGTGAGCAGATTATGTAGTAGTGGGTGAGATAATAACTTATCTTGTTTCGTTTAGTTAGTCATCATTATCATCAAATATTTTTATAGCTTTGCTGGCTCATACGTACGTACTGACGAATGATAGATACATAGATATGAGGATATGACACTACAAACTCATCGTCACCAATTGGTTATATTATATCATCCAACAGCCATTAATTTATACGAATTAAGGACATTTAACCAAGTTAAACCTTTCTTGAAAAACACGTTTTAATTGTCATTTCCCTTGCAGATTTCCATATGCAATAACGAATTCATCAATCACACTGCCAACTTTATTCAATTTCGCAAATCCAATTGTCATTTACTTAACTGCAAAATGTGAACTTGGTTAAAGTGAAAAAAACTCAACTAATTTCAACGGTGCTCGCTTTTGCAAGTTTCGCACAACTGCTCTTCAAGAATGTGATGTGAAATAATTCATCCCATCTGCAATTCGTGATGTTTAGTCCATAAATAATAAACCACACATCTGAGGAAAAATATATTCATTTTTTAAAAGTACCTGACCCATTCAGTGAAACTTGCGAAGAAATTAGCTACAACTACCAGACATTTTTTGGTGAGATTCAGGAAAATTCAAAATGAGCCAAACCCAAGCAAACGGAAGCGATGGGATGACGTCAACTACGCCAGTGGCAGCATTAAGTAAGTGTTTTCTTTCCTATTGTCATTCACTTGAGATGAAGATGTACGTGATGAGGGTTTTCATTTCAAGTGAAGGTCATAATGTCGAATGTGTAGCACAGTTTTTGTGTCCTCCAGTCAAACATCTTGGACAGAGGACATGTTAGAGCATTATGACCATGATGACTTGTCTTCATGTTTACTCACTCCATCCGACATGTCCTGGACAACACTAAAGATCTCAATTATAATGACAATTATTTTTTATTGTAGTAAACTTCAGTAAGGGATCATTTCTACATTCAACGGTTGTACAAGTCGTTGCTGGAGCCTTCGTATGGGCGGCGCTTATCATAACTTGTCACCACATTTATCAGCATCTAAGGTGCGTACGCATAATAAATTATCAGTTCATTGCAATTTTTTGTGACAAGATGGTACCAGAAAATGACGATCACGTTAATTCGTCTTTTTAATACGCTTAATAAGTACTTTATTAAATATCTACTTCAGGTGGTACACGCATTCCACCGAACAACGTTGGATCGTCCGAATTCTGTAGGAATCCTTAAATCCAATCAGTTGCTAATTTTCTTGGTAGTCTTGATTATAACGGTTGACATTTTGTATTCCAGATTTATTGTCCCCATTTATGGGTTCGACTCTTGGTTGAGTCTCTTGTTTTTTAACAATGAGCATCTTTACATCTACTTTGATACCGTTCGCGATTGCTATGAAGCGTTCGTCATTTACTCGTTCTTGTCCCTATGCTACGAGTATCTTGGCGGAGAGGGTTCCATCATGTCAGAACTCAGAGGCAAGCCCATCAAGTAAGTCGGCAACATTATTACAACCGATGATATTGATCTCGATGTGATGATGATGTTCGAAATTTTATTCATATAGGTCCAACTTCTTGTATTGCACGTGCTGTCTGTCTGGGAAAACTTACACGATAGGTTTTCTCAGATTTTGCAAACAGGCCACCTTGCAATTTTGTCTCGTAAAACCAGTAATGGCGATACTGACAATCATCTTGCAGTCCATGGGGCTGTACCATGATGGAGATTGGAGGTATTTCATAACGATATAGCATCACTAATGCTAATTTGTATCCTTTTATAAAAATTCTACTCTAATATTCGTTATGAAATGTTTAGCCCAAGTACCAGCTACTTGTACATCACCATGATCTACAACGTGTCCGTCAGTTTGGCTCTGTATGGATTATTCTTGTTTTATTTCGCTACCAGAGAAATGCTGACACCATTCGATCCAGTTTTGAAGTTCTGTACGTAAACCAGTGAAATAAAATAGTGTCCATGTTCTTTTTGTTGTTCCATAAAATAGTAAATAATATAGTGTCCATGTTCTTTTTGCAGTTACGATAAAATCTGTCATTTTCCTCTCATTCTGGCAAGGTCTGTTACCATCTTCATGACGAGACCAAGCCCGTTAATATCACCATTTATGATTTTTCTAGGCGTGTTTTTGGCCATCCTGGAAAAGGCTAAGGCAATTGGACCGCTATATGATGACAACGGCACCCCATTTGCTCCAGGGTCAGTGGCTGCCGGATACCAAAACTTCTTTATCTGCATTGAGATGTTTTTCGCAGCAGTTGCACTCAAATATGCTTTTCCAGTGCATGTAAGTCATCTGAATCTCCATTTTCTAAGCCCCTGAATAACTGGGTTATAAAAATGTCTTTCTTACCATTGCCAGGTATATTCCGGTGGTTCATCTGATGGTCCTGGCAGAAGTGTGACCATGCAAAGTATTTCCAGTAGTTTAAAGGTATTGTACACATATTATCGTTTTCATTATGTCGACTTTAACTAACGCTACTTTCGTTTATGAACAGGAAACAATGAACCCGAGGGACATAATGACAGGTCAGTGTATTAACCTAGTAGAAAATGTTTATTAACTATATTATCCAACTTTTTGACATTAATCTCTAATTCCAGATGCTATCCACAATTTCCACCCTCAATATCAACAGTATACTCAATACTCTGGATCAGGACCTGATGCGCAATGAGAGTAAATATTCGTAACCCTTGAATTGAATGAAATTAAGTGCTGCTACGAATGGTTCTAATGCACTTTGTACAATTGGTAGTCAACTTCAGGCTATGCATAATTAGCACGGGTGAAAAACACGACGAATTTATTACTTAATTTTTTTACTTGAATTTATTTTATTATTTTTGTGTTGTGTTCCATTTTATGGTAGCTCTGCACTTTAAAGCTTTATACTTTACAATGTTGATCTGTCCGACGACTTGATAGAGTGTGATTATTACGGATTATAATTTATCTCATTTTTGTTTCTCGCATACTTAATTTTTTGGCAGCGTCTCTTTCCACTGCGTCCATAATACTTACCTAAATAATGCATGTGAAACGGGTGAATATTCATAATTAAATACTTAAATATTATACATTCATGTCAATATCTTACTAAAATCACAAAATTCATTGACATTCAAACAGCCAAATTTTCTAAATTTCACATTAACGATGAACTTTACACGAAACGCTTCGTTAATATTGCTTTGTATTGTATTGTTTCAGCAGCTATTATTATTATTGTAGAATTAATTCCTGCGGATACATAATGTAAAACTGTACTGGACAAGACTAAATCAGACATCGTCTCATTTTTAGGAATTTGTTTAAGACTTGGATTTATGTGTGGAATACATGTATAGTCGTAAATAATTGTAATTGCGTATTAGTTAGTACCGTAGTCAGAAATCTGATAATCTTTGTCGTAAATCGTGTATGTATCGTAATCGAAGCAAAACAATGTTTCATGTACCTCTAATCAAATTCTGTGCAGAGAATCTAAAAAATATCGTCAGAAGGGTTGAACGTTGAAAGAAGGTGACGAAATTAATGTTACTCTCGCAGTAATTACATAAAATTCAATCAATCAAAAATCCAATCTAAAAAACTATATATATGTATGATACTATAAAAATATAAGCAATGTAATAAATTTTAATCAGAAAATCTCAACGTGTAATGTGGTGTTCATATTCAACATCTACCGTTTTACCTACCTGCTCTCTCTCTCTCTTGTCTTAAGTTGGGTAAATATTTTGATTTGTGCATTTTTAGAAAATTTTTAGCCATATTATTTAAAAAAAATAACAAAATGCACATTGTCGTCAATGGTCGCGTCACGGATTTATTTTCTACCTCCAAAAATGCTTTATGCAACCTGCATGACCACTTTCGCTACTCACCAACGCGAAGAGGACGCCTGACGCCTACCCATTTACTTAACTCCTGGAATCGGATTAAACATCCTTAAGAAACATGTTCTTGTTCTTATTTGGACGAACTACACATATCAAGTTTGACGAAGTAAACAATCATCAATCAATTGTCAATTATCAATGGCGTGGGATGAACAAGTTGTGTCGATAATTGGGCAGTTACACATACACTACAAACAATCTACGCTTTTCTTTAGTGGTTTCCTTTATAGTATGGCTTGTGGTAATCAAATCTGATTGATTCGCTTCACGTGTATTATTCTGCATTCATTTGCATAGTTTTGATTGCAATGCAATATTAAACGAATAAAGTAGAATCGAATTAGTAATGAGCCCAGCCAACACTTTTTCTGGTGACGAATATAACGGTATTATTCATTTATGGACTGTTGTATTATACCAAATAAAGCTTAATTTTGCACAGAATTTACGTTATGATTGAAATTCGTATCCAAATAAATAGCTGAGGTGCGAAATGAAGCTACAGTCACAAGGATTAAGATTCCACTTACCCAGAAAATGTGTCACGTTAAGTTGCATCTGCTTCGTTTTCACACTGCGACATCAATGCGACTCGTTTCAACTTCCAGAATTTGTCGGCAAGACGTACAAAACAATAACATCAGGTAAAAATTAAATGAAATTCATTTGGAATATCAAGACAATATTTTATGGTCGCAATATATTGTATGTAGGAGTTGCTGATATTGGCTCCAGGGTACCAGACGCACAGGACGCTTTAACATTTGTGCCTCGTGTTCTAATTGATACGAAACACAATATCGACAAGAAATTGCTGTCTCAAGATTCTGAAGATGTGCGATTTCTTCTTTATGAGGACAAGCAGTATGAGTGTTTCTCCCACATTCGAGTGTTATCGACAGAATTATTGAATTTTATTTCATTTTTTTATGTACTAGAAATCCAGACGTATTCACTGAGATAAAAGTTGGAGATCAAGAGTCTGTATTTGAAACTACACTGTTTGATCACAAAAAGCCCGTGAAATTTCTTATCCACGGTTTCCAGCAAAATGCGGAGAGTCGATTCCCACAGATTATTAAAGAGGGTAACAAAATTCCTAAGCATTGCACATACATAAATATCTAGTCCTCTAAGTGATAAAACTGACAATTAATCCAGCATATCTAGAGCACACTGACTATAATGTGATTGTGGTTGATTGGGGAGCTATGGCAAGACCTCAAGCTGGTCAACTAGCCTCCGTCCTCTACCCCCTTGTTGTTGAAAATGTCCCACGTGTAGGGGAAAAAGTTGGTGACTTTATCATCTATCTTCGCTCAAATGACTTCATTTCCAGTCTCAACCTCGTACATCTTATCGGCTTCAGTTTGGGAGCGCATGTAAGTCACGCTTGACCTTACCTTGTGTGATCTTCTAACCTCGTCGATTTATGATAAATTCATTTAAAACTAGGTTTCTGCCATCGCAGGGAATTCCGTTAAACGAAGAATGGGAGGATACATGGTGGGCAGAATTACGGGTACTTGTCATCAGCTACGCTACCTGTTATTTTAAGCAATTTATTATATCTGAAAATACTGATATATGCGCCCATTTACTTTGCTTGGTCAGGTTTAGATCCAGCTGGCCCCAAATTTTTAACTGCACACAGAGAACGGCGTCTGGATAAGGACGACGCAGGCTTTGTTGATGTAATTCACACGAGTCAACTTGGTTACATGACCCAAATTGGTCATGCGGACTTTTTCCGTGAGTATTGTGACTTAACCTGACAATATGCGCCTCTGATTGATTGTCTCATTCATTGATAGCAAATGGTGGACTAAAGCAGCCATTATGTGTGGACCCTGATTTCAATCTTGTCCAAACAATTTCCAGTCTGGGAACTGCCATCACAGGTAACAAAAATTGAACGACATCAAATCCAATCCGATTTCGTCCTCCATGCAGGGTCCTGTAGCCACACCCGGGCTGCCGAATACTTTAATCGTTCCATAACAGAAGACATTTATGCATGCAAATGCAATAGTTGGGTGGATTATAGAATATCATGCAGAAGTTCATGTCAAACAATTGTCAAATTTGGGGATCCCTGTCCTCACGGGTATTAATTTAACATGTCACCTACCTTTCATGATTAAAGTGTTAAATCATCTTCATTCATTATTACATATGCAGTGCCCGAGGAAGCTTCTTTTTGGATATCATGCCCCAATAAAAGTGTATTCATTTCATATTTGAATTCCATTCAATAAATTAATACTTATTTGTTGGATTTACTTAAGATAACAATTTGAGATTTCTCATACTGCCTCAGCTTCACGCTTCAGCTTAGCCCAAGTAAGGCAAACTCCCACATCTCAATTTGCCTCCCCGATGCTTAGCATTCTTACGCTTTGGTTATATATCCCCGATACAAGATTTACCCTATGCACGCACTGCACATTGGATAGAATGGACATTTGATGCCATCCATGACTGGACTGAACTGGAATCAGCTATTTGCATCCACAATTCATCCACCATTCTCCAGCACCGAGGGCTCTTCTCTTCCCCCCAGCCAACTAGTGCAGCGCAGCGATCTTCACCAGTATCAGACTCCCTCCATTTCCATTCAGCCCAGCAACAGTAACAGTCAACAGCAAACAAACCCGATAGTTCAATTTCGTCAAGGTTGACCGTTACATACTGATACTATCATTCCTTAAACAATATTCATACATATCTCAAAAGCAGTGAAAGTAAGCTTTGCAAAATCTCAAGTCATTTTCTTGCATTGCAATGAGTGCATCCTACGGTATCTCAACATATGGAAAAGAGTACTTGATTAACGAAGGCCTGGACGAACTGCCACCACTTCGCTATGTCTTTATCGGACTCAACATCCTCTTCTCGTTTGGACCCGCGCTCTATTTGGCATATCTGTTTTGGACACTTAGGAAAGGTCTTCAAGCAATTTCAAGAAGACGCCAAGCTGCAAACGCGTTACAACTCATAACCTTTGCGTTTATTGCATTTACTCTCAACAATACGTTAAGAGGGGGTCACATGGTGGATCACATTTGTCGTCCAGGTATGTCCATCGATTGACATTAGTTAAACAGTTTCAGACGACATGTTCATTCATTTCTATTATTTCTTCTTCCAGTTTACTACCACGAGCCAAAATGGGCCTATGCAAAGATATGGATAACAGAGATGGAAATTCCCACCTACGCCAATTTTTTGATGGCGTTCCTCTCTCTGGAAGGGTTGGGACGCTACTTTCGTGTCGTGTCCCAAGGAGATCGTCAAGGCCTTCCTGCAGCCCTAATCTTCATGACACTCTACGTTCTTGGCTCTCTTTTTAATCTCGTCCATTACACTATTGAGCCTCCCTCCAATTATGGACCACTCCCTAACCTAACCATTGCAGGAACAGCTATAACCAATCTCCCAATCATCTACACTCTCGTCAAAGCTTACTTGTCTGTACCAGAGGGGAAAGGTGACCAGCTTCTAGGCCCCCCACAGGCTGCAGGTGGCTCAGGATTGAGGACATCTAACAGAAAGAGGGCTCCAGTTGATAGACTTTCTTATTAAAGGTGTTACTCTCTAAATCTGTTTTTATGCTGTTTCATACAATTATTGTGACTGACTGGGTGTATGTAAAAACTGTAAACTGTTTTATTTTAGCAATACAAAATGATATTTTCAACATATTAAACATGACTCGGTTCTCTTCTTTGAAATCAACTACAGCCTCATGAACAAACTAAACTTACGTCAATCATGAAACTAGCTCTGCTTTCCCTTTTTGAAATACTTTATGAGCTTTTCAGCATCATCCAATTTGTCACTAATATCTTCATGAACTTCCCATGACTTTTCCGGCATTTTCGGGTAATTAAGAGACCATGGGATTTCAATTTGCTCTGGCTCATGCAATGTCACCCCAGCATCTTCTAAAGCTTTAAGAATTGGAGCAATCTAACAATAAAACGATACAAACTTTACACATTTATACTACTCAACTCTTTCTCCAAATTCAGTCAATACAATTGATACCTTTTCCTTTTTCCTCTCATCCTCAGATAGAAAACATGAAACTTCAGTAATTCCAAGTTGAAGACATCGATGTGCTAGGACTTGTCCAATAGTTCTTGCAGCGACAACATCTCTCGTACTAAGCAGAAGGGAATTAGAATTAAGAACACATTAACAAACCATTCCACCCCCACCCCACCCACCTGTACAAGAACTTTTTAATGCACCACTCGTTTGTTGATGCAGAGACAGGAACTTGACCCAAAACGTGAACCACCTTTGCCGTAATATGTCTTCCGGTTAACTCTATTGTCACCCTAAATTCACAATCATTATCAATAACCAGTACCACCCAATAAATAAATCATCCTTCACTTACTTGTTCCAAAAGCTACGCCCCACCTTATCCAAATCCCATCCAGTTACCCTTTCTGCAATCCGTAATTTCTCCAAATTTCTAGGATTTCTATTGCTCACAGAGGAAACTACTATTTCATTATTTGAGGGAAATTTATTCCCACTGCTACTGGCACTCCCACTACTAGTCCCATCCCCCCACCTTGCTCTGGACGTCGATAAGGTACGGCAACCTTCAAAATTCAAAGGGCAAAATAATTCTTATACATTTCGTCTTACCAAATTGGGTTATAGAATCGCTTATTTGATTACCTGCCACTGTGCCCAACACCAACCATGCGCTGCCACCCCCACTACTACCACCGGCAAGTCGCTGTCGCAAAATACTCTTCATCATCTTCAAAAACTTGTCCCCAAAAAACCGTCTCAGAGTAGGAACCATAAAATCCTTGGCTGGCGGACTTTCCCACCTGACTTTGCTACCGGTTTGGCTTGAATGCTCAACAAGCTGCTGCTACTACTGCCACTTGCTCTGCTCCTCCGTATTTTTTTGCTAGAGAAAGTTGATATAATTAATTCGCCGGTTTTGGAGACATCAAAATGGTAAGCCAAGCTAATAATCCATCCATACCTAGTAAGGTCAAGGGTCAAGGGTTTTAACTGTTCTTGTTGCTGTACCACAGAGGCCAATCATTTTGCAAGGGCACACTCGTGCAATTACCCAAGTAAAATACAACAGGGAAGGAGACCTCATCTTTTCATCCTCAAAAGATGCAAATCCATGTGTTTGGTACTCATCAAATGGTGAAAGAGTTGGAACATTTGATGGCCATAATGGAGCTGTTTGGTGTATTGATATCGATTGGAGGACGGATAAGTTTCTATCAGGGGGTGGTGATATGACGGTCAGACTTTGGGACACGGAAACTGGTATGTCTTTTTTACTCTATTTACATCAAAATCAATTGACTGGTTAACCCATCAATAGTTTAGCTGATTTAGTGATTTATTTACTCAGGCAAGACATTGAACAAGGTGGATCGGGAATCTCCTGTCCGAACAGCGCTTTTTAGCTACAGTGGCAATATGGTCGTGTACACTACGGACGCCGCTATGAGCAAACCTTGCGAAATATTTTTTGCTGATGTCAGAGATCCATCAATGTTGGGCGAATCAATGACCAAGTCTACAGTGGAGGGGCCTAAGGTTACATCCATTTTATGGGGCCCTTTGGATGATACTGTGGTTACTGGACATGAGAATGGAAAGCTAACTCAATGGGATTTGAGGGTGAGACAGGCACAGTTATTTTGGCGATATCAATGAAGACTTAAATTATGGGTTTGTTTTGGTAGACGAATAAGATTGTGACTACTGCTGATGATCATACACACACCATCAATGATATGCAAGCTAGCAAGGATGGCACAATGTTCATTACCGCTTCAAAAGATAACACATCCAAACTGTTTGACATTGATAGCTTGGAAGTTTTGAAAACTTATAAAACGGATCGTCCAGTCAACAGTGCCGCTATTTCGCCAAACTATGAGCATGTGAGTTGATATTCTTAATACTCGAAAATGAAATGACCATGGACTCTAAAATGACTCATTTCCAACAGATATTGCTGGGAGGAGGTCAGGAAGCGATGGAGGTCACAACCACAGGAGCTAGAGCAGGAAAATTCGAAGCAAGATTCTTCCATTTGGTTTTCGAAGAAGAATTTGCTCGTGTCAAAGGTCATTTCGGTCCCATCAACAGTTTGACTTTCCATCCAAAAGGGACTCAATACACAAGTGGAGCTGAGGACGGGTTTCTTCGTGTTCACAACTTTGATAAGTCATATTATGATTACAAATCAGACTTTTTCCTTTAACCTAAACGCAAATTACCGTCATTCCTTTGGTTTAAGTTAAAACTTAAGCTTAACACATTGTTTGGATATCAAGAACTAAGCTGTGTATACTGACTTTTGATGGAACATTTTTATGTTGATTTATTTAAAGAATCTTTTACACGTAGTCATTATTGTCAATTTAACAAAATTATTAAACATTTAAAATTCCAATTCACACATAAATCTCACGTTCATTCCTCAACTTGAGGACCTCATCAAATGATATCTTTATCGTACTTAAAAGACCCTTGCACAAGTGTCAAAACCGTAGTCCTTTCAATGCCACATTATTTGCGACCTTGCATTGCTAAATTATTCGGCAGTGTCAACTCAACATCTCCATAAGGTTCATAGCTTTCTCTGGTGGTTCCAATATTACGTCTAAAACTTCCATTGCTTTTAAATTTTAGACCTTCTTCGCCTTTTAGCGTTGACCATGAGAAGCCAGGCAGTGGGTTTTACATTATCAATTATTTTTATGAATATGAATTTAGAAGGTGAGTAAGGTGAGTGCACATGGGATATCAGGTAATTCGTGTAGCAGAATAATTGCTATGCAGTGACACTGTCACTGTGACAGTCTCCATTTTCTTGACTACTTTTATTTACAGTTTTCTTACACTGCCCACACTTTCTTCGAGTAGTTTAAACAGCTTATGGCAGGAAGTAAGCAAACCAGTCGATCGGACGTGCATGTGCAACGTGCAATCATATCATTCCAACAACCAAAAATACTATGGGCAATCATATTCTTCCGACTAGGAATTACTAAATATTTTTAGTATTCCACAACATCGTTTTTAGAGTGTTTTGAGTAAAGAAAGACAATGCATTCCTATTCCTCCTCGAAGAATACTGAAGCCTTTAAAAAAAGAAAAACCCAAAAAGACGACAATTTCAGTCCTGACTCCAAGAGGGTCAAGGTCAATGAGGTGTCGAGTGCCATTTCGAAAGAACAAATCCAGAAATACATCTGCTTCAGAAATCTAATGTTTAAGGAAGAATACCAAAACATTTTCAAGAATGTCAAAATGTTGTACGTTTTTGGTGAGGATGGGATAATCGTTACCAGTAAAGATGACGTTTATGCCGTTGCCGATTCACTTGTTGATGAACTCACCAAAATACAGGAGCTTTGCAAAATTAAGGTCAAAGGTAATTGTTGTCGCCGATCTAGCCAAGAGCTAGTTTTATTCGATTTTAATGTATTTTAACTAGGATAAGTTTTGTATATGAA
>JAQIWQ010000189.1:0-22208 GCA_034695825.1 Folsomia inoculata | reverse complement strand
ATATTATTACCAATCATGATGACCCTTTTCCCTAAACCATTCGAAGCCAAGGGATGCATTGGGAGTCTGTATCGGTGAAAGTAGCCAGACAGAAGAAACGATTGCTCCAATCTCTGGGTTAAGACCTTCGATTAGTAGGGCGCCCTACTATCCCAGACCGCTGACCTGCAGGATGATTCTGCTATGACATGAATCTACTTCTTAGTTCTGACAAACCGGACGTTGGTGTCGAGGGTACGCTGGTAGGAAAGTGGCTTGTTGGCGATCCCAATGCTGCTGGTGAAATAACATTGTGCTATAAATGACGGTTGAATTATTGAGGAAGTCGAATTTTGAGGTTCATGTTGGATATCAGCAGTCATCAATTCGTCAATGCAAAACATCGGCAATTTGTCCCACTGGATCTCCCATTTTCACAAAAATCTTTGTACTCATTTGAACGACATTCTTGAGATTGGTTTGTGGCGCTACAAAATATTGCCACAACTGGAGTTAAGGATTTGCAAATTTTGATAATAAAAATGTGGATAATTCATTCGTTCATTAAATAGGAAGTAAATAAAAGATTCGATTAACCAAAGAACCAATCACTTACTTTTCTTTCACCTTGCTCAATGCTCAATGTATTCGGATTGGTCGAGTTTTTGGGGCAACGGTATACGTGCAGAATTGTGTGTGCAAAAGCGGTATGCGTGCAGAATTGTATATGTGCAGCAAATGTATATGAGTAGCAGTGGTATGCGTGCGGAATTGTATGTGTAGCAGTGGTATATGTGCAAAATTTTATGTGCGTCAATGGTATATGTGTAGCAGTGGTATATGTGCAGCAAGGTATATGTGCGTATTTTGTATGTTTGTATGCGTATAATTAAGACACGGTACTCCCCTCATAGGTATGGTGTCATGTGGTAGGAGGTGTTTGTGAAGGATGATGGTGAACTGCGTCATCCTAGGAAAGAAAGGGTTAGTTGGTTGTTGACTGGTTGGTTGGTTGGTTGCGTTGCTGTGTGACGAAGGCAGTTCGACGCGTTTGACGATTCACTCTGCCATTGGGGCCCGTCAGGAGTGACGACGAGACACGTAAGTCCTCTCCTCAGTCGATATTCCCTTCATTTCGCTCTATCTTCTGTCTCACAACCACATCACACCAAACTCCCATTCCACAAAACAAACTCACATCATCATCAGCAGTTGTATAATGTACATAGTAGTTCATTTACTTTACACCCATTATACTATTATGTTATATTAGACATGGACACATGGACAGCCAAGAATTACATGAATGGTGTCCATTGTCAACAAAACAATAACACTACTCAACAATGGTCCATTTGAGATATTATGTAGATAGATAGTCAGATATTGAGATGGATGGAAAAGGTGTCATGTCATAAGTTAAAGATTTGCATGTTGTTATAAGATAAGCTTTTCTTCCATGTTTTGTTCTTGTTACATAAATTATAACAACGGAGAATATGAATAATTTAGTGATTTTCTCTTATTCGTTAGATATTATGGTTTGTCCATGGGTGGTGAAAGTAAAGTAATGAATGAATGAGGGTTGATTACTTTCATGGTCAATATTTCGATATTGTTGATGGACTCTGGTGTAAGTTACACCGTGTAACTTTGATGATAAGTTGTTGATAAATAGTAAATGGTTAGTGCTCTTTATAATTCGAAATAAGTTCATAATTGATACTGAATACAGTTATTAGCTGGTGGATGTTGATAATTTTGCTGTATGCTCTGCAGGGTTGAATGTTTTACTGCATTGCATTGTGAGTTAAAGAAAGACGAATATTTTCTTCAAAGTAGTTCCAAACTTTTCAACTTAAAATACATTCTTGAACACATGTTATAAACTACTACTACCTTCGCCCTTCAAAAATTTATAGCATGTAATGTAGGAAAATTATCTCCCTAAATGCATGTTAACATAATATGCGTTAGAATAATGTGGTTTTGATTTTTCAATCCTGATATTGATTTCTCTTTCCTACTAATATTGGGAAAGAAAGAAAGACGAATTTTGCGCATTTGTATATTCTGCATGATAGTTATTCTGACGAATGTTTTAAAATGATTCAGGAAGGTAGGTCAGGTGAGTCAACAGTGAACATCAGGGACTAGACTAGAAATCTTATATCAAACGTTGTTTTGTGTGCACATTAGCAAGCTTTGAGTGACTAGACTATGACTCATTTGGCCATGTTGGCCATCTCACCAGGAAAGTGAAAGCAAGTGAATTCTCATAGACACCACCACCACACTGCATGTGTGTGGAGGAAAGATAGTACACAGAAAGGTTTGTGGTGGAGAAAGTTGGGCTAGTTGTGGTGTGTTTTGTGAAGGAAGCAAATTGTCACTCACGATTACTTCACCACAGTCACAAAGCTACCACAGTACACACCCGCTTACACAATACGAATCCAAACGTTTACGTACGCATTTTTCGCATCATAGATTTTCATATTGATAAGTAGGTATAGGGTTTGTGAGTTTGTGTGTAGTTTGTTAATTGTTTATCAAAATAAATCAGTTGTAGTGACGTACATTTCAGTCCAATAGTTGGGGAAATTTCTGCATGTGTTTTTTTTGATATGTGAATGGATATGTATATGCATTTTATAAATCCAAGCGTTTTGCAAACCAGTTTGTAAAACTGATATCTGAACTGAACTGAATTGAGCTTTGCTGTGGATATTATATAGTTTCTATCTGATTGGGATAGTTATTGTTATTCCATTTTTAATAAACGTTGACCACAATCTACGTCATTCAGTTAAGTTCAGGCGACTTGAGGATAAGGAGATATTTGATAGTTGGAATGGGAAGTTGACTTGGTGTATTACGTAAAAGGCACTTGATGTACTATCTTGACTCTTATATTATCTACTATTTGGTCTTGATAACAGTATAGTAGCTCGGTGAGTGACTGATCTGATGACGCTGGCATTAACATTTTCTGGATTTATTAAATGAAGTTTAATGCTGCATGAGTGAATGCATATTCATCAATTCGCGTTATTACCAAGTCAATTTATCATGGTGTAGACGAGGTAGCGAGTCGTCAGCAACAAGATATTCTGTGCACAAACAACATGTACCTAATTAGTTGAGGCAAGAATCAGTAAGCAATAAGCTATAGTAAATCTGGTGTGTTGTGGTATTGCAAGATAGTACAGACAGAATGATTTTAATTGGTTTGATGGAGTGGTTAGGCCTATGTTTACGTTGTTGTGGCTGAATTGTTTCCCAAGTATATCGTATATTACGTAGATAATGGTAATTTGTGCCCACCAAACTACAGGTTTCCCCGTTCTAATGTAATAAAGTAGTTACGTATGTAAATGATTATAATAATAGGTAGAAGTTGATGAGCATTTAGTCAATAGTTGCATGTGCACAGTTTAAGCAGTGATAAAAGAAGATATTATGTACAGTGGAGTGTGACACTATGCTGCTCTGGCTGGGGTCAAGATAGTGATTTAATTCTGTGACATACCCAAGTGATGAGATTATATGAGATACGCAAGATTGAAGTGAAAGCCGGTTTTAAGTGAACAGAGTTTGCAAAACTGGTTGGTTATAATTGCTCCACGATCTCAACTCAAATTGCTGATTAGTCAAGCAGAGTAACTTTGGCAGTAAAGTGTCCAGCGTATTTGTACATACTTTTCTAGCATTCATTTATGGTGACATATTACAAAAACACACAAACACAACTTGAGCTTATTACCCGACAATATTGTTAAAACGTGCCAACTACTACAAATTGCTATTATTTTAAAATGCAGGTCACATTAACTACACCCGTTTTCCAAGTGTTGTACATGAAATCGTCAATTGAATTTGTTAATCCCGATGGAAGTTGTGCTTCACGACGTGAAGCCTGATTCACAGACGCTTGTTCCGGACTTGGAAGTGTCCTCGACCGACCGAAATTCCTCTTTAAAGCACCTTCACCAATATCATCACGGTGGTTCCTCGTCGCAGTACTACAATCCCTCAAAACCTCGGAACCCGTCCTCCAATCTACCCACCCACAAGATATCAACAATCCAGAGCCTGAATACCACTCCGGTTAGAATCACATCCCTTAGTGGGGAACAACTACAAACCATGGCCAAATCTTCAGGGCTGAGCGTTGTGCATGTAACAGTTCCACAGGTGTCTATTTCGAATTCAACAATGTCTCAATCAATCCCACAATAGCAAAAGTAGTAGCAACTTCTATGCTGTAACTTTTTCATTCGTTTTTTTCTTTCAATTTTTCATTTCAGCAAGTACTGACCCTTTTAATTTGTAATGCAAGTAGTTCACTCATTCATACTTATATAAGTTGCTCCCATGTAACATTTTTTGAAAAATGATTTTTCTATTATTATTTTTATGAGCAACCACTAAAAGCAAGCTGAAGCACAATTAATTTCTTTCCCTATATTATTTCAGTTTATAACTTTTCATTGCCAACATCAGACATTCAGTCAGAAACTAGGATTTATGACCTACTATACATAACTTTACAGTCAAGTTTTTGAGGTTGGCCATTATTGTGGATTTGTTATGACATTAATACCCACACGCGCGTCTAGAGGTGAAGACACCGGATAGTTTGCGGACATATTGTTGCCCTATTTGCCTTTAATTGGCATATCGGTTCTATTCTTATGCCCCCTATTTCTATAAATATACTATCTACGTGTCCTCAGATGCATCATTCTATTTTTGTTTTCTAGTGAAAGTAGATTTACTTTCTTTCTTCTTACATGGACGCAAATTTACCCCTGTAAGAATTGAGTCTCATTGTTTAAAGCATGCACAGCATTCTCAGTCTTGTTTCTTTGATGTGGTCACTTTTGCATATCTATAATAAGCTATCACCGCCATTCAATTGCAATAATTATTGTTTTCGTTGGCTTACATTTCATTGGCCTAAATTAAGATAAACTTTTCTATGAAACAGTCTGTCATCCAGTCCCCTTCTGTGATACAAAGCGCAGGGGGGCAACAACTACAGCTTCCCAAGAACGTCATCTTGGTTTCATCTAAGCCAAATTCTAGTGTTATCCAAACAACTGGTGGGGGTGGCATTCCATCAGTTCTTGAGGCACATCATAGCGACGAATCTTTATCAAACGACGGTGTTGACCTTCCCGATAACAGAACGGCCGACAGACGAAGGAGAGAGATTTTAACGAGGAGACCCTCCTACAGAAAAATCCTTAGTGATTTAGGTGGGGCTGAGATATCAGGTAACGAAAGACGGTATCATTGATATTTGACTTCTCTAATTTTTTGAATGGATTTTAATTTTTTAAATTTTTTTTCTGCAGCGGACAAAGCAGATTCCGCGACAACTTCAGAGTCAAGTCAAGACGGGAGCATTGTCCTTCAGGGTCAGTACCCCGTTAAAGTTATTAACGCTAACGCCCTGGGTCTAGGCCAAGCAACGACAGCGGACGGTCATTCCGCTGCCCTGCAAACCATTACAATGACAAATACAGGAACTGCAGGTGGAACTATTGTACAGGTAATTGGGAATTTATTTATTCAAAAGAAGAAATAACTTTTGATTTGAATATAATTTTTTTTATAAAATTCATGTAAAATAAATAATATATTTCTATACAGTATGCTCAGTCACAAGACGGCCAGCAGTTCTTTGTTCCAGGTATGCAAAATTATATATATTATAAGACTTTTTCATGTATTTATTTTGGATTTTAGTCGGAAGTGGAGAGATTCAAGCTTACACAATTCGCCCAGTAAGTTCGGCTTCTAGTTCCCCAGGAGTCGTTGTCTCTGGAGGTCTCGGACATTCTGGGACGGGAGAACCTGAAGTAACAAGAAAAAGGGAAATTCGACTACTAAAGAATAGAGGTACGATTGTCGGAGGAATTAGGTCGAACGTTCACATTGATCATTGAGCGGATTTGGTTTTTCAGAAGCCGCAAGAGAGTGCAGAAGGAAAAAGAAAGAGTACATTAAATGGTAACCTTTAAAAAAATATTATAAAATGAAATGAAATGAAAATAATGTGTCTTGACTGGTTTTGTTTTCTATTTCAGCCTTGAAAATCGTGTTGCTGTATTAGAAAACCAAAATAAGGCGCTGATAGACGAGTTGAAGTCACTCAAAGAGCTCTATTGCCAACAAAAAAATGATTAAACCCTTGGGTTGAATCATTGAATACTTTAGCATAAACTTCATAATATTATATTATATTGAATTGCACATAACGTTGTAGGACACTTTGATGTTTAGAGGGTACATAGTAATCAGAGTTTATATACCACGGTGATATCAATTTTTGTAAGTCTTCGTAGTTCCCTATTTTGCTTTATCGATGAGTTTACTGAACTGATGAACATATTCAAAATATTATTACAAATAATAATAAGGGTAAACTTGAAAACAAATATTATAAAATTAGTTAGCTAGCATACATTAATTGTCTACAATTAAATCCTTGTTGGGTTTACTTGCCATTCAGAGCAAATACGAACTACGACTACTGCGTGTGCTTCACCTTTTGACATTTTGCTTTAATTGTCGTAAAACTGGGAATACACACTAATCATAATAGTCAACAAGACACGATTTCTTATATTATTTGTATGTATGTAGTCAAGCCTTCTTCTTGTATTGAGCTGGTCCTTTGAAAATCATTCGCTCACAGCTACAAATTTATAAAGTGTGCTACCATATTATTATTTCCTAATTCTCCAAAAGGAAGGTAGTTAGGAATAATGCAACGACAATTAAATAGTTAAAAGTATTTTTATGTATTGTTAATTTTCATTCGTTGAATGCCCTTCTTCAAATTGTACCGAGCATAAACTGTTTTTATTAAATCGGAATCTGGCCATTTCTAACCAGCATCCAAAATGTTAACAAATAAACCGTTTTGAAAACCGGGTTGAAATTCAGAGTAACCTTATTTATTTGGCATTCAAATCAGAAAGATTAGTGACAATAATGAAACAATCATAAGCTAATATTTTTCATGTTTCTGTAAATATTGTGGAATTAAAAATAACGACACATCAAGGAACACAATGGAATTTACACGTTTAGTCTGATTCTGATTCCCGATGTTTCATCAAATTAAGTTTGTTGAGTTTTACTGTTATGAATGCATGCTTATGTACGATATACATTGTATAACACTGTTCCAAATGAAACGACAAAATTTTAGCGAATATCGGGGAACAGTGACAAACAGATTCCGTAAATTATAAATTAAAAAATCTAGACCTACTGACTATACTACATTTGCATTCCGTTTGTGGCTTTCTCCTTGTATTCTTGAACCCATTGTGTAATTTTTTCTGCATTGGCTTCCATATCTGATGAAGTATTGGAAGGCAGTTCAAAAACGATTTCTGGGGAGTAGGATTCTGTAAAACATTAGGAATAAATTGTAGCCCGTAGCCGGAATTGTAATTGTTTTAAAGGTACATTTCACACTGCTTACCTCGAGCTTCATCCAGGATTGTTTGGAAAATTTCACACTGCACATTATCCTCAAGCTTCTTTCCGGAATAACCCCTAGAAGTAATTGAAAACCGATTGTACTGCATTATTGAAATACAAAACCGATATGAAACTCTAAAGCGACAAAATTACTCCTACTCATTTACCTGTTAATTAAACGATCATAAAGTGCGGTATTATCAGTCCTCAAAACAAACACAATGTCAAACCACCGTTGAGGGAAGAAATCACATCCATGATAGTCCACAATTTTCCCCCCTTCTTCCATTTGGTCCTCGATTTCGTCCAGTAACTGAAAATCCAGTTTCATATTAAAACAAGAGTTGCAATTAAAAGCCTTGTCTCATTTATTAATTCTTACCCGTTCTTCATTAAGAATATGTGATCCATATGTGGAATCATAACCTTCTAAGCACTTGTTTTCTTTTGCAATTCCGCTCACATCTATCCACTCCAATCCAGTTTCTTCCGACACTACTTGCGCCAATGTGGTCTTGCCTACGCCAGGGGTCCCTGAAAACGAAAAGACAATTTTTATCACATCAAAATGTCATTAACAATGTCACATCATTTGGAATATTAAACTTCATTAGCTCATCCATTAGCTCATTTTGTCTGTGATTTTTTTGACTAAAGATTCCAAACCAAAATCATGTTAATTTCCTTCTTTCTTACCCGCAATCAGGATATTTGGCAGGGACCTCATCTTTAATTTAGAAATGAAGAGAAAGTTGTCGAAACCAAACTTCAAACTTTCACTACGTACACACTCTCCTTAATATCTACAATCAGAAGATACCTAAAAATTATAAAACAAGAATGAAATAATTATTAATCTTTGGTCTCATAAATGATTAGGCAAATGCAGTGCAATATTATGCAAATATGCCCCAGTTTAGTAGTAGAATAGCTACTGTAGAAAACTTACCTTGAAGTTCAAGGCTAGCAGTTCAGAAACCAAGAACGAACAGTGTTTATGCAGGAGAAGTGATAAGAAGTAGACGTTAAAATTCACCAGATTGTTGGTGTTGACATACTGAAGTAAAATTACAACTGCGATGTTATGTTATTATGTGAAAGTAGTAGTGGCAGGCAGCATGCAATGCAAATGAACACGTTCACTCACATTTGTTCTAGCCGAAAATTCCTTCCTAGCAGCAACATGCCCCACTCTTTCATCATTCACTTCAGTAAAAAACGTTAATATCGAGTTGAGTCATACTTTCACTTTCTAGTTAACATGATTTAATTTACTGTATTTCCAAGAATAGAATGATTTGTAGATAAGAGAGTAGTCAATTCCATATGATTTTACATTGTCACAAGACTGGAATAATCATTCATCGCAAGATATGACGGGGGTTTCTGTTTTCCATATTCCCTAACTCTAGACTGGAGAAAGTCCGTGGATGAAAATTTGCATTCATTTATTGCATACCAATTTCATTCATGTAGAAATGTTTGTATATTATAATCTCATGGTCATACTTTTAGACGGTTTTGAAAGCAAACTATATAGATCTTACTTTAATTTAGCGTTTACTCTGATTTTAAGTGCATTTCTTCATTTCATAATCTCTTTTCTTTATGACGGCATTTTCTTTCCCCATTGTATTGTATCCCATATATCATTTATTACTTTCTGTGAGATAAATCACTCAAAGTAATAAAATAAAGTCCAACCCAAACATATAAAACCATCCAAGATTCAATATTTCATGTATTATGGAGTTATTTATCTAGTTTCAGTTCTGCACCAGAAGACAGCGCGGTAGTGTGCTTCCAACACTGACAGTGCAGCCCTTCTTCCGCCGACTATGTTACACATATACAATCACCACCACTGTTCATATAAAGTGAATGTGAGTGACAGTGTAATGTGGTTGTTGTAGAAAGTGACGTAGTGAAAAGAGAGAACATTGGGTTCATTTCTGGTTTGGAGAAAGTAAAGAGAAAGGGAGCAGAAAGGGTGGATGTGGAGTTGGGACGAAAACAAGGAGAAAGGAGAACTCCTCTTTCTTTCACCACCACCACCACCACCCACCGCCAGTCTAACCACAACTACTCAGACTCATATAATAGTCAGCAGTGCTATCAACTAAACCATCAAACAGTCTGGGATATTCTGTTCTTATTTTGGTAAGTTTCTCTAATTTTATCATCAATATTCAGTTTCTTTCAAGGTCACGACATTCCTTTCCGGTGGCTGTTGGCTTATTTTGTTACTGTAATTGTTGAGAGGGACTGGGAGACGCCTTGAGGTTGTAGATTAAATATTTATTCCTTTCCTCTGGCCTTGGCCTTGGTCAGTATTTACTGTGGGGTGGTAAAATTTATACATAAATTGTCTTGTATAATGAATGATACTATTCATTAGGACTATTGAAATTCGGCCAAATGTGAATGAATATGTGGAATGTTGTGCTATACTTTGTTCAACAAGATGAAATTGGTATTTATTGGTAGAATTAAAAGGGAGTTTTCCAATTCCAACTTTCACTGCAAATTACTAAATGTGGGGATTTCGTAAGTGCACGTATTGGCCATTAGTGAAATATGATGGAATGCATTAAAATAAGATTAGTATGTTGGGTTTGTGTTGTTGAAAGAATATTTTGATAAATTATAAAAGGTGGGGGTTTAGTTGTTTTTTAATCATTTCAATTTCAATCATTTCATTCAATTGCAATGGGTTATTATTACAGATGTTGGGTAGATTTGACCAGACTACAATAGATTGTAAACTGTTCACTGCACAATGCACATCACAACACGCATGCAATGGTCATCATACTTCCAAACCAATATATATACCCAAAAACTATTCATTCAGTTGGTTCCTACATAAAGATTTTAACAAACTGGGTCCCCCTTGTATGTAACACAGAACAATTGCCGATTATTCCAATGGAGAAACTTGCATTGAATGCTGCATGTAATTTAATGATCATTTTGTGCCTCTTTGTGGTGACGGTAGAATTGCAGGAATATCGCACACCAAAAATCCAGTTTCTATTCATTCAATATAAAGAAAACCAGAGGTTTAGCTATCAAATAAATCAGACATTTGCGTATAAATGAGGTCATACACAAACATCATAGCTTTCAGTATAGCTACCATTACAATAAGTATTTTACCCAAGGGACCTACAGTCCGGGCATTTAAAACAAGCCAAAACTCTGTAAAAACAATTTAGAATAAAATTAGTGTCATCATTAGTTATGTATTCATGCGATGTGATGTGAGTGATTTAAGTTTAAGATTATACTTTCAGTGATTAGATAGAGCAGTGGGGAGGAGACTGATTCTGGAAAGCATTAAATGCAAATGTAACTAAATAGTGGGCGTACGCGTGTGTCGTGTGTTCCAGGCTCTAGTTTACCAAACCCATTCCGTAGTAATTCAATTTGGAGTCAAAGCAATTTCAAATATGTATGGAATTACGCTCTGCAAGTAAAGTTCGCGTCGGACGGAACAATTAGTTTAAGACAGTCTTGTTTTTGTTATTATAAGTATAGTCATTAAATAAATTTTGAGCATTTTTTTCCGAAAAATTGATAAACCATTTCATTCGTCTGTTAGGATTTTGGACATGTGGTCATTTTGAATTGGTTATATATGCTATCTGCATATTTGATAAATGTTAATATTCTGTTTTACAGAGACATCTTTTATTGTGCCAGACATAGTGTCGAAACATAAAGAAAAGAAACATTACTCAATTTTTACTCAAGAGATTTTTGGAAAGACAGTTCCTGCCATACTCATCTACGTCAACTAGCAATTCTGAAAATGGCAACAGGACAGACAATAAGCGACCGATTACTAGCTGCGAGGCATTCACTGGGTAAGCCCTAGATTTTATTTGCATAAGTAATTGATTCACTGATAAAACCCATCGTTAAAATACGTTTGTTTAATACTGTATGTATGTGTTTACAGCTGGACAAGGGTTGGCGAAAGCAGTTTGCAAAGCTACAACTGAAGAATCAATTCCACCTAAGAAAAAACATCTTGATTGTGAGTAAAGGACATGACATTTCGGTACCGATTATTTATTAAGTTATTAATTAACTGTTTCGCAGATTTGATACACTGTACTAATGAGCCGAATGTGTCGATTCTTCAGTTGGCCAATTTCTTATTGGAACGATCACAAAATTCCAATTGGGTGGTGGTATTGAAATCCCTTGTCACGACGCATCATTTAATGTGCTATGGGAATGAGGTACAATGCCGAGTTTGATATGATGATTTCAAATTATGTTGTTTGTATCTGACTGCCATTGTCATTTGCAGAGATTTACACAGTATTTGGCCTCAAGCAATTGTACATTTCAATTATCTTCATTCTTGGATAAAGCAAACCCACAAGGTATGTGACACGCAGTTGCAACACTAATATTTGTCTTAGGCAGAGGAAATGAGTGAAATTACATGTTTGTGATGTTTAACTATGTCCTTGCTAAGTGGCGGCGGGACCCAGAGTTGGTAAATGATATTCCGTATTTGTTCTGAAAATTTAGATTTTTAAAGAATTTTATTTAAAGTGTTTGTAGTATCCAGCTGTTGTAGTTTAACCCTTCTCGAGTTGATTTATGTAGTAGTTGTCTCTAAACTAAATAGATCTGAATATCTATAAATTGCAAATACGTATTATAGGTTTTGCATGCCTGTGATGACAACTCACATTTTATTTTGCATTTTGTGCATGACTCATTTCAACCATTTGCTGAGCTGTGTTACGGAGTTTTTTTTATAATGCACTTTGAAATTCAGGATATGAAGTCTCCCCATTTGTCCGTCGATACGCCAGATATATCAATGAAAAAGCTTTGTCCTACCGAACCATGGCATTCGATTTTTGTAAAGTCAAAAGAGGGTGAGTAATTTTTAATGTTTCCGTTTAAACTGATCGAATGATAGTTTATCCCATATTATATACCTTTTCAGAAAAGAGGATGGGACTTTGAGGACTATGGGCACAGAACCCTTATTGAAAACATTCCCAGTGCTGCAAACCCAAATGGATTCATTGTTGGAAGTTGATCCATCAGCGGACGATATCCACCGCAATTCACTCATGAGAGTTGCGTTTTCTCTTCTGTTTCGTGATTTGATTCGACTGTTTGCGACATATAACGATGCAGTTATAAATCTACTGGAAAAATATTTTACCATGAATAAGAAGAATGCCAGGGATTCACTTGACTATTACAAAAAGTTTCTGACTCGCATGGACAAAGTTTCTGATTTTTTAAAAGTAAGCTATCGGTTAAGATAAGATATTCATGCACATACATATACGTAGTCCATGTAACAAACAACATCTGTAAATTTCAGGTAGCTGAGGCAGTTGGTATTGATAAGGGCGAAATTCCAGATTTGACAAAGGCACCCAGCTCTCTGTTGGAAGGTAATAAATAAATAAATAATTATATCATATCATTACGTATAATAAATGCTACAATAATATAATTCATCACATTGCTGAAATCTAATTGTGCTATCTTTTTGTTGACAGCGTTGGAGCAACACCTCGCGACGCTGGAAGGAAGAAAGTTAAATTCTACCTCAAAGCAAAATTCAGTAGACGTTTCCTCATTCAGTTCTACGCAAACAGCATTCATTGCTTCTGATGAAAAACAAAAGATTCTTGCAGAAGGTAAGGCACCGATACAATTATATAATATTAAAGTAAATATAAATAATTAGGGTAATCATCCTTGTCTTGTCTTGCAGAAGAAGCAGCCCTAAATCAGTTTAGGGAACAAAAGTCTGGTAAGTGGATTTACTATTTTAATATTAAGTGCGGGTTCCATTGAACTTTCCTTATTTTCTCAGACCCAGGGGCTGCCGCAACTAATCCATTTCTGTCATCTGCCCCACCTCAGCAGACGTCACAAAATCAACAAATATTAGACCTCTTTGCGGGTTCTTCTCCTGCTACAGCTCCAAAACAATCTGCATTGGATGATTTGTTATCTCTTGGACTCGGTTCTAACAGTACTAATGGTACGAATGGATCTACCACTAATGGATCAAATGTTTTTGCTTCTGGCGTAGCACCATCCAACCCATTTGCAGACATGTTTGCTTCCCCGACACCACAACAAAAAGGTGGTTATGGAGGCAACGGGTTTGCCCCCGGTATGGGAGCGGGCGGAATGCAGATGGGAATGGGAGGCCAACATCAGCAGTTTTACCAGCACCCTCCGACAATTCAGCAGCCATTCGGAGGAAATAATATGTTTGGATCCAGTAATGATCAAGGTAAAGATCGTAAATTAAATTAAGGCTAATTGGAAAGGGGTATATGATCTAGCCAATAAAAGTATGATTGGAAGTTATTCCTGGCTTTTGTGCCAATAAGGAGTAACTGCTTTTCTGATCTTGAGCACTTTACACTTTTTGAAACATGCAGCGTCGGAAGGTGCTCCACCACCACCACCACCATCGACTCCGCAAAATTTTACTAAACAACCTCAGCAGCAACAGTCAGGTAGATGTTTAGAAAGTGTAGGAAGATGGAACGTGCTTGTCCTTACAGCGTTGATTTTATTTTCTATTTATTCAAGTTTGACTTTTGTTGCTGATATGAATAAGAATGCGCATGATGTCCATGAGTGAAATTATGCGAACATTTCATCAACGTTTATCTAATCGGTACAACAACCGTTTATTACTTTTGCAGTTGATTTCTTTGGATCAATTTTGACTCCTCAACAGTCTGGAGCTGGTTTCGGTGGTCAAACCACCCAATCCATGGGAGCAACTGCAACCGCAAAGCCATTGTTTACTGGTGACCTAGGTATGGCTTAAATACCATTGTAGTTATATAATCAGAATTTAATGGAAAGACAGCCAATATTGCATACTTCCAATTTCAGACAGTTCTCTAGCATCTTTAGCAGACTCTCTTACAATGAAGTCAAATTGGTCTCCTTCGCCCAGTAAAACTGCAAAAGGAGCAACTGCTAATACAACTGTAAGTTCTTATCGAAATTCAAAATTTTGGCGTGTGTGCCCATGCCCATATTGTAAATGATGTCTGACCTTGCTGCTCTATTTTGTCATTAAAAACAAAGGAATAGGATGGGGTGTGTTGTCTGCAAAATTCAAACGTGTGAGACTATTAACTTCTATTAACTTTCGCTAAATTTGTTCCTATACTGCTTGCTTGGTTGACATTTTTCTCCTTTTTATTTTTTATATGTATTTGTACTGCTTTATGTTTCAATTAAAATTACATTTCATCATTATGTTTCCAAAATACCGAATAACTGATAATCGTTGTTTCAATCTCTTTACAGGGGAGGCTGTTTTAATGTGACCTTCACCTTTAACCCCCAGTGAGCAGAGCAAGCAGTCACCGACTTTAATTAATACACTATATTAAATCACACTATCCCGAATTTTCATTAAAACTTTCCAGTTGTAGTTGCAATCTCTAATATTTGTTGGCGAACAAATTTAATCAAGTTGATCTGATTTTGTCATGCTTTGATTGAGACAGGCAATCTGTCCTAGTTTCGTAGTAATTTATTCATCAATCAACTTCAGCAACAAAGGTGCTTGCGTTGACCATTCGCCCCTCGGAGTTTCCCGGAAACAAAAATAGCTTATCGTTAGTTTGATGGTATTAGAATAAGAGATAGATTATCAACAAAAAACCAATCAAAACGCAAACTGATGCCTGCAGTTTTATGAAAACACAATAATGATCTTTTCTGAAACTTTTTAAAGGAAAAGAAATTATTGTCATGTCACGAGTGAGTTTAATTAATCATTCCAAGTACTTATAAGCATTATTGGAAGTGCTAAAAGGCGAGTTATACAAAATTAGTAAAATTTTAGACTGCAGTACTCAAGAACCCAAAGTTCTTCTGCCTTCTAGAAGCCTAGCTCTTGTCGCAGAAATTACACTGGATAAAGCGCAGCGTCATTTAAAGCCCTGCACGCAGTATATAATGTGTTATTCTGTACTGTGGATAAATGAGCATAAAGTATTAAGTTTGTGGAATCAATTACTTTTATGTTATATAACTGAACAATATATTTTGGTAGCAGTTCAATTCGAACTTATAATACAAATATAGTTCGTAATAATAACTTTAGTATTTATATTACATTCTGTAGATATCCAAGCTGGTTAATTTGGTTGTTTCCTTTGTGGGGGGTTGGAGAATAACACCAACCCACAATGGAAACAACCAAGTTCACCACCTTGTCCATATAGAATCTTATTATTTTGAATGCAGTAACTTGAATGCAATGGATCTTTCAATTATTTAAACAGTGTCGTGTGATAAACTTAAATCTCACTACACGATTGCATGAATAAATGTCGCCACAAACAATCCCTCCCTACTACCCAATCTACGCACCATGCGTCAGACGCAGTCATGTCCGTTTATCCCGTTATAAGCAACAAAGCTTTATTGAACTCTGTAAATCTATTAAAATTTAAAATAACATGAACAAATATTGTGAAAAAGAATAAGCAGTGTATAGTATATAAAAGAGTCATCATTCGTGTAAGGAAAAGTAAGACGCGTTCGTTAGGGATAGTATGTAATAAGTTTAGTGTGCTATAAAATTTGGTGATGAAGATAGATGAAAATAAATCCGTACATTACAATACAGACCCTTCTTTTTTAGCTCAATATTTAATGCATTTCAGTTATTGTGTTATAAAAATCTTGTCAGTAACTTCCGTTCTAATGGGGAGATGATTATAGAGAACATTTATATCAGAAAAAGTGTGGGGATCAAGATGACCAAGATTCTTGAATGATTCTTCTCGACATTGATACTGCCGAAGGAAATACTGATTTCCTTTCTCAAAATGAAATCTTGTATCACAGACCCTTGCTGCATTTTAGATAACATAAATAGATTTAGGATTTACTTTTGATAAATTGTAAATCAAAGGGGCATTTACCCATAACATGGTCAACCCTCAGAAAGTATCTTAGCAGAACAAAAAATCCAGAAGGCATCACTCTCTGTAATAAAATATTAAACAATTAAATACAAACTAAACTTATAAAATTCAACCAACGTTCAACATTCTTACAATTTTTACACTACAACTGGAAATACCATGATCATGTAACTCATCTTCGAACAGTATCAGCTCTCCAAAAAACAAAATTTGCTCCTTCTGCATCAATTTTTGCAGATTCAATTTATCCAATGTGCCATTATCAATTCTGAATGACAACTCTGGCAAGTAGGAGCTAGTGTCTTCATTCCTTTCCTTTAAGGAACCTTTATACTCTGTTGTAAAAGTCCAGTTAAAGTCATGTAAAATGTCCTTGGGCAATCCCAGTTCAACTCTAAGAACAAACGCATCTCAAAATTAATTTCGGACATCATACGCCAATCGACAATATTTAATTGTATTTCAACTCACTTTGATGCCTGCCAGGCCTCCGCCATCGCAACACGAACTGAATTAGTATCCGTCGCAGACATTAATTTCATAGCATCCAAAGTATTAAATTCCAATACAAATCCAGACGCCTTGTACTCCAAGTGAAGAATGTTATCTGGGAAAACCATTTCAGGAAAATGCTTCAACTGCAGTTCTTGACCAAATCTAAATGATACAAGAATAATCCAATTATTAATTTACAAAATAATAAATCCCATTTTAACATCCTGCATTACCTACAAACTTGACACCTTCGATTTGTCTGATTGGACTTTGATGTGGACGTCGAGGTCGAACCCTGTTCTTCTGAAGGCTTCCAGGTTATCCCCGTCTCTAGAACAATCCCCTTTGTATTCTGCTCATCCAGGAAATCGCAGTAGCAATTTGATGGCAAAATAGGGCTTTTCAAGAGTGTTATCTTCCATCCTTCAAAATCATAGGTGGACTCTACAAGTTGCCTCAATCCTTCAGGTCGCCGAACACCTGCCGGGTTTGACACTGATGCGGCATCACTATCTCCGATATTCATATTATTATATCCTAATAATGAATTATTAATAACTTGAAATATTTTAAAACAAACGTTTTTTTCAATGTTGAAAAAATTACTTTATAAAAGATTAAAAGTTTAAACAACAGGCAGTGGTGGAGACAGTTGAGTAAGTGCATGTTTTTGGTTTGGTTTTTGATGTGTGAAATGAAAAGTGCAGAGAATGTTGGCTGGGGTAGAATGGATCCAGTGATGTGTTGTATGCATTGAGAAGAGAAAGTGGTGAAAGCAGCCCACAAACTACATATATTATTTACTGCAACTAAACAGACACTGCAACTAAATCTTCGGTAACCTCAATCATACAGAGTAAACTTTAACCTACTACTTACTACACTACTGCTAATCTTTGATTTTAATCACTTATCTTGTAACAAACAGGTGCTAATCAACAAATGCAGCGGAAACCCACCTTCAACTCTCTCTACACATCATTAGAAGTCAATTAATGAAAATACTACATTTTTGGAGGAACTGCATATTGTCTCAAATGAATGAACTATTTATTACTTGGTAGTATTAATTTAGTAGTATAATGTATAATTGTATAATGAATGAATGAGGCATCATTATTTAATGTAAACCCTTTTCAAATTCGGTTTTCTTATCATGTCAATGTCACAGGGTCAATTAAACTTAATAAAAGCAAACTTAAATGTGCTGATTATAATCGCCAGTCTTTCTTCAAGTAAAACCTGTCTGGAATGTAATTCAGGATGATTTCATGTCAGTAGATAGATGCCAAGGTAAAGGATAGATTAATTATGGTTATATTAGAGTTCCAAATTTTTGCATTGTGTTAACAGACTCGACTTCAACTTCCAAGGCCTCACCCACACATTTAATGAGTTTCCTGAATTGGTTGGTGAACGTTTCAACACATTGTAAACTTTACTGTGTAGTTCTTTAATTAATGTAAAATTTGGTGCATCATTTGTTGCCAAAATCAAGTCACTGGAAATGGTAATTTTCAATCTCTGTCTTACAAAATGTCGTAGGCCTATGAAATGTTCTTTGTCGTTCTTGGTACTTACTAGGTACATACATAATTGTATCAATAATTGCCATCCTACTCATATTGAATTTGGCTCATCTTCGAATTTAGCCTTTGCATTTACATTATAAATAAGTGTGCAAAATTTCAAGTCGATCCGATCACTCGTTCTTGAGTCGTCTGTCGTCTAGACAGACAGACAGACGGACATGGGGATCACATAGGCCCTGGCTCGGGCTAAAAATGATGCTTGCTGCATATTACACCGAGATCTGAATTGGAATAATGGGAAAGCAGTGAAAGTTGGTTTGGTTTTTATAGCATGTTCCAGGGCAACTTGACTTGATTTGATTAGAAGATGAGAAATCAGAGTTGAACACAAGAATAAAATTCACATTGCATGCATTTTGTTCTTTCATTGTCGATGCTATATTTCGCAGTTTTGTAATATATATCACTATTTTGTAATACGTGTGGTCTCTCTGCAGTATTCCAACATGTCAGGAGGGTCACGAGCTCCGGGTGGATTTGGCACCTCCGACGTGAGGACCGCCGCAATTCTTCAAGATTATTTATACAACACAGACCCTTGTACACCAGGAGCCGAGGTAGTTACACTTTCACCTAGTAATAAACCAACCACAACCAGCCATTCCATCACAAGTGTTCATCCACTATTCACTCGCATTTTGACTCGCTTTATATAGCATTTGCCATTTTTGTGAAAGTTGGTAATTGGTTTGATTTATGAATTAGATGCACAGGAAATGTGGCCGGACTTATATTGCCGAATGTGGCGAACCCCCATGTGGTTTCGACAGACCAAAATATCTAATCATCGCGATAATGGCACTATTGATTGCAGCCGTTGTAATTGGACTTCTCAACTGCTTCGGATTGTACATCTCCGTTGTAGAAAAGGTGTATGGTCTTGGCTTCATAGAGATTTGCTTTGTTGCTGCATTTACATATGCCGTTTTCATCAAAGTATGCGATATTTGCCAATCGAGATTTGCATTCATCAGCTTTACTATTTCCAGATATCATGTTTGTCTTCCTTCATGATTGGATGGGTGGGTCATAGAAATACTGCCTTGATTGGGATGATTATCTTTTTCTTGGGAATACTGCTGGATGCGTTTACACTCCATCCCTCCTTATTTTACATTGTTCATATAATATTCTTTGCCATTGGGGGAGGCCTGGCGTACGGTTCTGCCATGTCCGTTTCAGGGTACGGTCAACAATGTCGTTTTTGTTTCCAATTTAAACTCTATATATTGGTTTTCAGGGACCTATTTCGAAAAAACTTGTCGATTGCGATGGTGCTAGTGTCGGTTGGAGGATGCATCGGAACCATCTTATTCTATTGGTGCAACATGTTTCTATTATCCAGGGTACATATTTCTTATTCCATAGTTAAGATTGTTTAAGAATATGTCATGGGGTTAATAAACAGGTTAGCTACAGATGGACAAAGCTGTGCATGGCCATGTTGGTGATTCTGTTCACTGGAGCCACCCACCTATTTCCGAATTTCACGGTTGATACAGAATGCGCTATTACTACAGCAGACGCCAACAATGGACATGCTCAAAGGGACCAAGAAATCAGGCAATGTATCAACAAAGCAGCGAAACGAAATAAAACGAACAATCCTCCGCAAAATGCAACGGAAAAATCTTGTAAGGATAACAAGTGAGGACGTCAAGATCAGCTTTGGTATTCATTGATCATGATTTTGCTTTGCAGATCTGTGTGTCTGTCTTTGCGATGTTGCTTTATGGTCGGACTGGTCCTTTGTACTTTGGGGATGTTGTGTTTTGATTGCCACAATGGCATTATTTGTGCCATACATGTTTATTCTCGCCTTTGCTGAAACTATTCCAATAATACTTTCACCATGGTACATTACCGTTCTTTGCATCGCTTCAATTATTGGCCGGGGCATAATTCTGATGGGAACTGACTTCACTTTCAATTTTACACGGCTTTTGTTTATGTGTGGTGTACTGGGTAAAGAAGTCTGACTGGCATTTTAATGGTCCCATAAGTGTTGTAATTTAACTCTATTCTGAAACAAATAGGATCAGGAATCTTGTGGATCGTACTACCAATTGTTGAAACATTTGGATGGTTGGTTATCTGGTGCGGATTAATGGGAATCATGGAAGGGTTGATTGTTGGCTGTATTCCTAGACTGACCTTATTGACCATCCCCAGACTGTGGATCGAAAGTTCATGGGGCTGGATCATGTGGTTTCATGCAGTTGGAGTTTTCATTATCACAATGTTTGTAGCTGTCATATCGTAAGTTGACTACCATGTAATAATCGAATCAGGAGTATTCGTAAAGTCTACTTTTGTAATAGGAGAGAAATCTTGGATTTTTTCATGGCGTTTACTGTGATTGGCATTCTACAAATTATTGGGGGATTGATGGCATTCCTTTTACCAAACGAAGAAGATTGCGAAGCCTTAGGAAGTGACGATTGTGACGAGACAGGCCCAAAGACACAACTCCCATTTACAAGTTCTCCCAGACCTTACAGTATGACATCTAAGGGTTCATACGGACTATCAAGATTGACAACAGGATGTTTCGGTAGCTCATACGGAGGAAGGGCGATGGGACCAGAATCTGGAGAAACTTATGGATGCTGTTGCCATATTTGTAAAGCAGCAGGCTGTATTCCCGAATGCCCTGGATGTGTTCCTGGAGAATTAGCAGGCGTATCTCCCCCATCGGCGTAATATTTATGACCACTATATTGTAGAATACAATTCTATGCAGTTCAGTGTGTGTATCGTATGAATAAATTGTCTTAAGGGATCCCTGTGGAGGTAGCAATGCAACATCCAGTGAAATACCATCCAACACCTCGCCATCCATGGCACCAAGCTCGTCGAAAAGCAAGGCAACTGATCTACATGAAAAAAATCAGGCTCCTTCGAAAGCCCCTTCGAATACTCCGTCAAAAACTCAAACACAAATCCCCTCCTCGTCAGCCCCTTCACCCTCGGGAAAACATAAGGATGATGATGGAGTTGTGAAACGGACTACATTTGAAATTAAAAAGACAACGAAAACTCCTACCTAAAATAAGCATTATTTTGTATTATATTTGTCTAATACGTATGCAACTGATTATGGATTATTACACTTTTCTAATAAATTAATGATATAAAATTGACTGTCTAATGCTCTGCCAATGATAAAGTATTTGTATAGTACATAGTACCGTATTGTGAGGGTTGTTCGAAACATGAGTAAGGTGATTGGAAATCGTATTCATATTATGGATGGTACGGTATGGAGTAAATAAATAAATGCAAAATAAGATACCACAATAACAAATAGTTGGAGGAACAGCTAAAAATAATCAAAATTATAATTTAGTTGACATTTTGCTTGCACTTAAATAACCAAAAGCCAAATGCATAATGAATTTTGAGTGGAATTTGCTCATTGAAATAAAATAACAGGTCGATGTGTTTATGTTACCTTAATTTACGTAAAGGACTGAATATAATGACGCATTCCTTTAATAAGTATATTCATGCATATAACCTTTACAGCTCATTTCAGTTGTTCAAAAGTGACCTGTCAAGAAGGCTAGAAATTACTTTATAGTTTATAATTTTTAGCCCGAGCCAGGGCTTATGTGATCACTCTGTCTGTCTGTCTGTCTGTCTGTATACACGATAACTCAAGAAC
>JAQIWQ010000188.1:0-22264 GCA_034695825.1 Folsomia inoculata | reverse complement strand
TTCGAAAGATATATTTAACAGTGACAGATTTATGATCATTTAGATGTTGTATTTGCTGGAAGAAATCCTAGACCTTGATTTTTCATAATCGTAGTTGGGAGCATCGTTCAGAAATCTCATTTCCGTTCGCTTGTAGGTTTTGTGGTCGAGGGTTAGAAACTGATCCGAGTGAATGAAGGTTATGTTTCAAAAAAATTGATTTTAAGGTTTGTCAGGAAAAATATTTGCAGGCGGAAATTGACACTTTCAAAAGTTCCATATTTATAGTTAATACTACTGGTATAACTTAAGTTCGGTTATCTAAAAGACATTTCACGTCAAAGATTAGTATGCTTGCTGATTTTGTTCTATTTTATAGACACTGGAAAAGAATTGACTCAGTTCTTTTCCAGTGTCATCAAAGTGCCTAAACTTTGTCGTTTGTTAAAAATCGAGTTGAATGTAGTGATGTTACGTTATAGACTTTGTTCGAAGTCACTTGATTAAATTTTTGGATCATGTTGAAGCCACTTTGTTTACTCTTGTGAAATGATGTTGTCATTGCCGATGTAGTCAGTTGTGATCCTTCGATCTTCGTCCCTTACTCAATCAAATACCCATAGACATGTAGAACGGAGAAAGGCAAGCTAACAAGAAAGTACTTCGGAAATCTGATCTCTGATGCTACAGATCGTGAATTCAGGCCATTGTAAATTCTATCCCGGTAGTATATGTATAAACAAGGATGATTTTAAATGAACTAAATTTTTGCCCAAAGCGACAACTTTGAAAGCACGCCAAAAGTTTAGCTTCGTCATGAGAATTTCATTTTGACAGAACGTACTATATGTATTCACAACACGGGACAGTAATGTCATTGCAAGTTTTGGAAAAAAGCAGTTATTTTTCGATTTTATTACAGTAATGAATTGCAATTTATTAGTGAAGAAAGGTGGATTGACGTGGTTGTCAATCCCATGAAAGAGCTTCATTATGCGAGGTGTGTTTACATGGGCTTGTATTCCATGTATTCAAAAGAAAAGAATCCTCATGACTGAAGCCGTACTTGATATGTTTACCCGAAATAAATGAGATATTGATTCCAAAGTCTCAGGTTTGGAATTAAATTCAATGCAATCTCCTTCTTCTGCCCAAAGTTTAAAGTACTTGAGTGCCTTTGAACACTTCAGTTATTTTGAGGAAGATGGAGGTTAACTTTTGTAGTTTGCAGATTGTAATACCCAAAGTTTTAATCAAAATTTGAGAGTATCAAAGGGTTTATAACGAGGACTTTAATCTGTCATCTCTTCTCCTGGAGATTGTAAAACTTCAAAACGATCAAAACAAGCCCCAGATCTTGGGACATCATCCACAGTCCACACCATGCAGTCTCGTCGTGTCATTTCATGTATTCTTTGAAGTACTTTGAACTATCGTTTTGTCAATATTCGTTCGTACACATACATATTAAACAACGATTACAGTGGTACATTACAATCTTAACATGCTCCATATTTTTCGCTACTCGCAGCATCTTGGCTTCGTCAATTATTGATTTTCTCAAGTCTTGCCCAACTATAATACACTTTTTGAGAATGCTCTAGAGAGATGAAATGTAAGTAGATCGCCATTCTTGAGTAATCCACTTAAGCCAAGCAGCAGTAGACAAGCCTTTGGAATTGAGATCATATTCAGATTGCGGTGATTGAGGATTTCGGTGCAGATCCAGAAATTGGAGACAAAGTGCGCTTTGCTGTGAAAAGCACGACAACTCCTTGAATAAAATTTTATCAGAGTGGAAGAATACGAACATCGTATCGAATTCCCTGCCTCTTTGGATGTTGGCGACAGGTTGAGTAGAAACGTCGTGCAAGTTAGAGTAGTGTTTGAGTAGGCTGAGCAGAAAACTCAGAAAATGGTTTGCTTATTTCCTTCGAGGTAAAAGTTTTCATAAAATAACGTCTTGTTTGCTTCAACGAATTTTATCTTCCCTGTCACCTCGAACTGGTCCAGCTCACCTTTCTTCGTCTTCCTTCTTGCGCCGAGTTCTTACCTACTGCTCATCCAGGGTTCATCCACTTGCTTTGTTTAATAAAAATATTCTGCAAATGCCCAAGACAATTATTCTCAGAGTTGAAGGGTCTCCCATCTTCTATTTATTTTATTCTCAGATCTATACACCTTGTTAGTTGTTACTGCACGAACGCTAACTCAACTGTTCGGTTTTGATCTAAATCATGCAAATGTAAAATATGAGCGTCCCTGCGAGCTAGGATAATAGCGAAGTCTGGATGGATTCATGCTGGATTTATCATTTTTAACCAAATTCGAAACACAAGGCCAAGATGATCTCGTGGCAGTAAATGTATTTTCTCGGAATTTTATTTTGTTCTGTCATGACATGAGCTCCTTACTTTTCAAGGAAATGTAGGTGATGCTCTTACTTCTCGGCAACTTATATAAAAAAAGAAAAATGCAATTTAAAATGTGAAAGTGCCGTCCATTTACTTGACTATCTTCCAACTAACTTTTACGTCTCAAATACAGATACAACTCACATATCCACACAAAAAAGTTGAAAATGAAACCTGGCTTGACAGATTTGAAATTCTAAAACTGATGTGCATGGCTGGCTGTCATGTCAGTGTTTTAGACACGTATGAATTTGCAACATGAAAATAAATGTTTATTTTTTGATATTTCAGGAGTAATTCGGAACACAGAGCCCCTGGACTATGACAAGAGTCACAACCATATCTTGTCCGTTGTGGCATACGACTGTGGGATGAAAAAGTCCGCACCCGTCATGGTCACCATTAAGGTCTCTCGTGTCTGCAAGCTGGGATGGAAAGGTAAGTATCTAATACGACGTCCTTTTTTTAATTTCAGCTTTTGCTTTCTCTGTATGCAAATTGAAAATCAGATCATCTTAAGTTTCTAATTGCGAAATGTATTGCGCACTTCAGGCTAAGGCCTAGTTCTATAACATGAAACTGGGAATATCAAATATGACATTTTGGCATCCATTTTAGTCATTTCCGCTACGTTCTGACCCAGATGAGTCATCTGTCTGAGTCGGATTCTTAGAGACCTTGACATTTAGTTTAACGTTGACGACTTTCTCCGGCAATTTGGGTTGGGTATTGTGTGGATTATCTGAGACACGATTTATATTGATTTATAACCAATCCATTTCATTAAACAAAGGTTGACGTTGAAGTCGATTGTTGTAAACGTTAATGTATAAATGAATAAAAATGGCTCACTAAAAGTAAAATAAGGAATACTATGCAGCAAACAAAAGATGATGTGTTTTGGACTTTGCGAGGGTCTGGAAATTAATAAGTTTTTATCCTGATCGCGGCTGCAGAAGAGTGCCCTCGAAAAGACAAGACTCGTCGTAGCTGTTGGGTATTTAATAGCCCATTTGGTGTTTAGTCGTAAATTGCACTCGGTTTTTGATGTGCATTGTTTCAACGTGAGTAAAACTAAAGAAGAACAAAGAAAGTCGGTGGATAGAGCTGGGGCTAAGGCTAATTACGTCGAGAACAACTAAACTCATTAGAAATTAGAACCCATTTGCTAGGACCAAGGCCAGGCCGTGATGCGCTCCTTTTTGTTTATTTCTGTATCATTCTTATTTTTGCCATTCCAGGAACATTTTCAAATTGCCATATGAAAATTACAAATGTGTTCTCAAAGTAAAATTCGGGGAAAAGTTTGCTTTACATTTACATTAAAAATGTGAAGCGGATTCCGCAAATTTTGCTGAAAAGGAACATGAATTCTCCGACATTTATACTTGGAAATTCTTTGTGACGTTAAAAGGTCAACCCTAAGCTAAAGTTGATGAATTGGCTTTATTACCTTTAATAATGCGTCTTTGTGTCATTCAAGAAAAGTTAGTGGCACAACAACTCCAATGGAATTAGTTTTTGGCATTTGGCATCGCTCGATTTCACCAATGCATTGCATGAATTTTATTCTGCAGAGCGAAGTTCGCTCAGGGAACTTCAGATATGCCCCAATTGTTGTCACTCGAAAGCCATTGCTTTGAATTATTTAAGTTGATAATAAACCATCTAATTTTAGTAAAGAACGAACTCGTACTCGCTTATTAGTAAAAAAATTAATCAATCAAAAAGCTTGAGGGAGATCAATGTTGACTCTAGACTTGAGTTTTTAGCATGGGCCAAAGCATTTTTATTTTAGGTAAAACTTTGTGCGGGGAATTGGATTACTAAATAAATATTTGGTCACCATTTTGAACTCTGATTGAATTTTTGGTGCTTGTGTTCCATTTGTACATTAAGATGTTCTTTGATGAACCAAATACTAATGAAAAAATTTCATTTGGTTGTTGAAATTGTTTGATCATCTTTTAACCATTAGCCTGGGTTAGCATCGCTAATCACCAAAGTTCTTGAATACTTTACCATCAAATCCTTGAGTTATTCAGTTTCATGAGACTTTTTATTGGACAGTTAAACTGAAGAAAACATTGCTAATTTGGGGAGTGGAAGGCACATAAAAAGTTTATGTTTATTCATTATACTGAATTTGTTGGCTTAAAGGGTTAAACGAATTAGTGGTCGAGGGTTTGGGAATGTCCATACATTTGGAGATGACTTCTCGGAAATTATGTTTCGGAAAGGCAGAATAAACACATTCTAGATTTGACCCCATACAAACATTCCATTATTGTGTTTTTATATTCCCTAGAAATGTAGCAATGAATTTTGCTCCAACTTCAGGCACAATTTGTATAATTCAGCCGGCACGTCACCGATTCGCGAATTAATGGTTGCATGCAAGTAATGAACAAAATAATAATAAGACGCTATGCTATACGTATACACAACAACACTAGAATGCCTGTGAATCCGAATTCCACTAATTGAGTTTGACGCTTGGTTAGTCTATGTAGGTAGTTTAACAGAAAGTTGCAATTGTGAAGGGAGTTAATTTTGAAGTAAAGTCTTGCAACAAACTTTTAGCAGTAAAAGTTTCGAATTTCCTGTTGCTTTCATTTCCACTCCTCCAAGTATTGGTTCAATTTCAAACTATCAAATCAACCTCTTGTGGCTAAGGGTGGAAAGCCTGGTCCCATTAAATTCTAACCCACCTACTTTAAACCTATATTATATTCATATAACTTGGAGGGAAGTAATTCTTCAATCTAAATTCTAAAGACCCTTCTTTTGACTTTCATTTAAAATAGTGAATTGATGAATTTCAGTCTTCAAAAGGAAGCATTCCTCTAATTTGTTTCAATAGACTGGCGAGCTGTGCTCTGCTTTCTTCCTGTCCGAATTTCCTGTTAGTTTATAGTTTTGTATCCCTTTCCTGGCTTAAATGAAGCATGGTAGTTGAAATGACTTGGAGTGAATAAAATCAGTCCAACTATACATAGATCACAATGAAGAACGATCCTATTCACTGTATAAGAGAAAATTTCAAATGACTTTGTTTACAAAAGAGACAATGATTTAGAGGAGACCATTAATTTAAATTGTGACGTTCTTACGTTGTCAAATAAGGCTACATGGTATGTATCGGTTTGGTTGCGGATCGTTATTCTCACCAACGGGTTTTGACTCCAATTACAACATTACAAATTAGAATATTTGATATGGTTTGGGATTTCCATTATGTATTAAACGAGTATAATTGAGCTGTGTGCCAAAGAATGACGCATGTATCTGATAAAGGTAACATCGGTTTCGGGGTACAAGGTCACCTTCAGCTTGAAATGCTAACTTTTTCGGGTATTTGAGAAATGAGAGATAAACAAACTAATGCGAGGTTCAACCTGCCCAACTCACCTGCCATGCCATGCTATATTTTATACAATGTACGTGGAATTTTGGTTGGTTACACAACTGGCCAAATCCATGCTCTTCTGTCTCCCGTTAATAATCAACTCAAGTAAACTTTCCCTTTGATGTGACTATAATTCCACATTATGAGCACAACAAGGTTTTCCTTCTAGGCATATATTTTTATGAGTTGATAAAAGTTCTGAAGCGTGCTTAATTAATACTTGCTCCAAAGCGCTGGTGGAGATTACTTGGAAACTTTTTCACTGAGTCCGGCATAAATTAAGTACCAGGTTGAATGCATGCTCATTAATTTGTAATTTGGTTTGGAGAGGGCCGAGCTGTGTTTACTTATGCAACTACAGGGAAATTCAATAAAGATATTACTCAACAAAAATTGGCGGATTGGAACGGACATATCGGATTTATCTGAGCTGCTTATCAGCTTTCCCTATAGTCAACTTTGCGAAACTCAGGATTTGCATTTGATCTTGTGGCAAATCACTTTTACTACTTTGAATCCCTTTCTCTCTCTTCTCATCTGCGTCACTTGGTTGGTTAATGCAGTATGGCTGGTTGGTACGTGTGGTTATGTGTCGATATTGGTGAAAGAAAGTTAGACAGATGAGTATGTACTGCCATGCCTGGGTGTAATTGATTATGAATTAGATTTGTATTGAACATCTGTATGGTCGAATCAGCTACAAGGATTTGAATGACTTTCTCCTTTTTGATTTAATGCACATAACCTTGTGGAGAAAAAAAGAGCTCACTTTTTCATAGCTCTCCCAGGTCTACTTCGGGTTGGTTACTCATGACCGAGATGGATGGGATGGGAATGGAAAGAGGTAGCGCCATGAATGATGAGGCTTACCATTTACCTTGTTCAACTTTCCTTTCGTGACGCCATGCTATATCGGAGTGAAAAGGAACGCCTGGTTGCTCCCACCATCGATCCGAATCCGGTTGAGAGAAGTAGGAAACTCTCCAACCCGGGCTGATTTTTCCTTGCCTCGCTCCGTTCGTTCTTTGGCTCACTTTCCACCACACCTTCTCTGCGGAGAAAGTAAGAAACGAATTTTAGCCAATGAACGATGTGGCTCACACTCACAATTAGGCTGCAAGTAGAAGAATTGTTAAATTGCTAAGTAGTCAGTCAGTCAGCCATTCTCATTAAGTCCTACTCTAGCACTTTTGCTGGCTCTGAGATTTCTTGATGGATTTCGGGCAGAGTGTAATTAACTTGATCACACACCTCGTTGCATGGCTGGTTGGGTTGGCTTTATGCCTTCACCTGATGGCTATATGCTGAAACTCAAACTCAGCTCGGATATGACCTAATTGTAGTTGGAACACTTGAAATACATATGACCATTATTTTGCTCATTCGAATAAATTCAGAATGAGTTATTACTTCTTGTATGTAGTATTGTGAATTAAACCGGATGTCAGTTTTGTGGTGGGAGGTTTTGTTTACGTGTAAATGTAATATAAAAGGCTGAATTGCCTAGGTTGAGTAAAGGCAGATAAATTATGAGATAGTGAATTGTCAAAGCCGTCAAATGTAGTATTGCACTGTCACTGGAGAAAGTCTAGCACGAGTATAAATCTGAGCTAATTTTCTGTCTCTGGGTGCACTCTTGGATATGAAATACCAAAAACAAGAAATTGAATTACCACTCCCATTTGGTGCTACGGAGCCTTTATTGCTTTGTCGTGGCCTCGAGTGGTGGTCTCGTTCTTGGAATTCCAAGATATTACTTGGAACCTTCTAATTCTCCTCCTCCCCCTTTGTGATTAACCTAGCTCATGTGATGCTCAACAACACAATCCTAAATTGTGCAAACTGAGCAAAACTATTGCTTCTTGAACAAGGTACGAACGAAGTACGATAGTCACATTAACCACAATATAGAATTGGGGATTCGGATTGTTAGTTCCGAATGTTGCGATAGATCATCCTGGAGCTGTAATAAGCGCTATCACCCAGAAGCCAGGATACAAGTTTCACCATCATCAACAGCCCATGGGAAACGTGAATGTTGTATCTCAGTCTCATCCACAATTTCCTTCCGTTCCTCTCCTCCATTTGCTCTTTACTATGTGTTAATCGAATTCTCAATTGACTTTCGCTGTCATTCAATCCCTTAAGAGACAAGGGCTGTCCAAACTGGAGGTGAGGAGTTTGTCACATTCCTTCACCACTCATCTTCAGTCCATAACCATGTATTGAACATTCATCCTGCATCATTTCCATCCGTAAATGGCGGCGGAGAGAAAGATCTTTGGAAGGTGAAAGCCATGCAGCTATATACATAACATGAGGCGAAGTGATGGGAGTGAAAGCTCTTTAGCGCGGTGATTAAGTCCCATGAGAGCAGTTCTCGGTGACGATGCAAATGTTCAACTTTTATGAGAGATGATGGCAATAATGGAAAATGAGTTGTTGAAGTTTTAGTCTAGAGTTTTGGGGCAAGTTGGAGAAGTGATGATGATGACATTCATGACAGACATCGATTTTATGCACAAATGCCTCTTTCGCACAGCAGCAACTTTCTTTCTTTCACCATAGGCAATTCCTCATTCCATTTGCACTGGAGAGTTCTGCTAAATTCCCTCTCGAGATGTAAAATAAGTCCCGAAGACGCAAAGCCGAAGTTGTAGCGGGACAAACCCCAAAAGAAGAGTTTGAGCTTACAGGGAAAGCGACAGGAAGGACAAGACAACTTCCTCAAGTTTGAAGTCACTTGAGTATAAAGTTTTCATAGCCTTGGGGTGATCAGTATATTTGTTGAATAGGTAACACTCACAATGTTATATGTTCTTTGACAAACAAATGCCATTGAAAGGTTGCTTTTGCACTTCAAGTTATTCACAGAAATCCCCACAAGAATATTGCGGAGAAATCGAATTGAATTACGGACAAAGGAAAACCTGGAGATGAGACCCGTTCCTTCCTTGTGTGCAGGTTGACGTTGAAGCACTAATTGCATTTCTTTGTGAGATGGGCATCCAGCAAGCGAACTAATTTAATCTTCCACTCTGCTATTTTCTTTGTAGCACATGGAAAAGACAAGACAGTGTCACGTGTCTTCAAAATTCCTTTGTTTTATTACTGTATGATGTGGGAGCAGTTGTTGACCTTCTTTACCTGGGTCGTAGGCATTTCAAGGAAGTGGATGGATCAAAATCTACTGGTTGTGTCATCAAATTAACAAAAGTTAATGAAAGTCGGTGACATTCTCATCAAGTGAAAGGTTCTCTGCTCCGTTCTAGCTTGAAATATCGACTTGAAATTCATGCTGGGTTTGGAATCGAAAAGCCACTACTTTCCTGATTACAATATGGAACAGTGAAAATGAAGTTGAGTAAATCATCAGTGGTTGACAATGAAGGAGTGAGTGATCTCTTCTCATCGGGGAGAGATGGAATTTGCATATTATTAATTTAATCCTCAAACCTAGGATCCTGTGGCTTCTACTTGGAATGCTCTGGTTTCTGAAAGTCAACTTTTGTTCCAAACGAGCCCTGAAATTCATGCATTCTTCTCTAACTACGTACCGCTATAGGCATCATTTTACAGAGCTGTGGTCAGAAAGCAAAGAATACAGCTTTGTTCTCTGTTCCTACATCTGAAACGTGTATATTTATAGTGCCCAATCAGACCTCCAATCGCATTTGGCAGAATATTTCACAAAATGTCTATAAAGTAAAAGTTTGGATTGTCCCAGAGGCGTTAACACAGTCAGTCACTTGAAGGAGTGAGTTATAAAGTGTGAGACCAAAATTCTGACACCACTCAGACACTTTTTCTCCTATGTATGCTTTTAAATGGGGAAAGATTATAATTTCGTGAGCAAGCTATAGCGTTCAGTATTTTTCAACGAGTTATGATTTTTTCATAAGAGAATTTTGGGACGCTGTATAATAGGATGAGCAACATGAATGTGCAAATATTAATGCTACATAATTAGATGACTCAGGATTCGAATGGAATATAAATGGGCACTTGAACATTCCAGATTTGGGAATAGTGTTAAATCATGTAGCTACTGGGATGGAATGGGTTGAGATGGGAGATGAATAATTTACGTATTGTCAATACTGTGAGTGAATTTATTGTCAATACTGTCAATGCCAATAATTATTAGTATGTAAACAACAAGAACCCTGTTGAGTAAGGATTTATGCAATCCAAGGTTTTGTTTGGATACATGACAAATTACTTCAAGGACAAGGAGAATCAACACTCAAATATAGGTGAAGTGAAACACTTTTCACTTATATTAAATGGTAGTGAAGTAGGTATTAATTATATTGTGTAGAATATGAAATGTGTGAAACCGTGCAATCCAGCAAGCGGTTGTAATGGTTCTACGAGCATGAAGAACTTTGTAGTTGACCTAACAAAGAACATGTTTGATGGAAAGAGTTATGGTTTTCAATAGATTGTGTAATAATACCGAGGTATGTGTTCGTGTGTTGGGAAATATATTTAATAGATAGAGGGTGTCAGTTGTCGTTGTCATACTGTTTGCTAGGCCAGGGTCTCAACGGTGGCAGTGAATGTTGATTCATGTACTTTCTGAGTGGGAAACGCTGTTGGCGAGTGGAGAAAGTTTTTCACTCTGTCCCTCCACAACTGGGCGTCTACGAGCTGGGACGATGACAATGAAATATTAAAAAGTGGAATTGCACCAGGCAGAAAATTTCTCACTCTACTCTGCCGTTAAGCACATGCCCTATCTCGTACCATCTGCTTTCCGATTTTTTAGACAGAGTGGGGCTGGATTTCGGAACAAATATATTTGCTGCATTATGCCCTCGCACGAACCAAGTAAACACATCGGGTAATGGTTGTACAGCGTTCCACTTTCTATCTCGTCTGCAGTAGAGAAAGCACCTGGCTTCGTTGCAAAATCCTCACTTTCTTAGGATATATTGTAAGAACCTCTTCCCTTGGTGTGAAAGATGTTTGCACTTGATTTAGATTGAGAATCTTGTTTGTGCCTTGAGGCTATACGTAAGGTGGTATGAACTTTTTAAATGATTCGATGAGATGACTACTATTGATTTATGAAAACCATTGATCTATTAATATTGGCTGGCACACTTTTATGATGCAGTGACCATCTTCTCACCCTGCTTCTGCTTTTTTTTGCATTCTGTATTTTGTTTGTGTGTAATTATCCAAGCAACGAAATGTGTTTTATTTCTTCAGGAATTCCCGAGAGAATCGACTATGCTCCAGGTTCCTCACGTCAGGAACTTTTCCCAGAGGCGAACCTAGAACTGTGCGATGTTCCTTGTGCCATCAACACCATTGAGACCAAACTCCAGCTGTCTACCATCCATATTGGGAAGGGTTGCGACCGGGACACGTATGGCGTCCACTCCCAAAGGAAACTTTGCGGTGAGTGTAAATGATTCTTCCAACTTTCAAACAATTTTCCGTTTGCAACAACTGTACCTCAAGTAATATTGTCATTGACTGTAACTGAATTCAACAACAAATACCTCTTATTGCCAGGATCGAAATTTTAAATGAAAATATTTGCACAAAAAGAACCACTACATATTGGTTTCGGATTAAATGTTGATCTATTTTGAGCAGTCGTTTACATGAGTTAATTTTTTCCTTTCATGTGCTCTGAGTTTGTATTGTAGATTGTTTATTTGTTCAGGCGAAAATGTGATTGAAAGTGGGTAAAGTGAAGAAGAGAAATCTACCAAATTGTTTACCTTCACCTGGAGAAAGTAATTTATCTGCTCCACCACCAATATTTTTTAAGCTTAATCGGATAATCCGGAGAAAGTTGTACTTAGTTTACGTCTAGAGAGAGTAGCAAAGAATGCTCCATCAATTTAAGCAATTTCTTGTAGTCAACACAGGGCCACAAACCACATCGACAATATGTTCTTCCTTCTATCCGACCTGCCTTCACATTTTAACTTTTGACAGATTTCGTATGCTTAACTGATGCCTTAACGTTCAAATCCGATTTCTAAAAATCATGAAAAAAGTTATCACTGACAATGCAATTCATGATTGGAAAGAAGTATGTGCACAACATTTTATCCAATATTATTCAACAAATATTTAATGCTTCAGGATGTTTACGGTAATTGAGGCTAATGCCTGCCTGTGTAGAAAGTGCCGTTATTGTTAGAGTTCAGTAAATCTACTAATTTGCACTTGGGTTATTACAATAGAATAAAATAAATCGCTTTAATTAAGCCCGCATAACCTCCACTCCACCTCTGTCGCAAGACTCCAAAACTTTCTTCTTCACTTCTTGGAGTTGGCTACTTATTGTGGGCACAGGAAAGGCGGACTGGAGATTTCTCTGCCCTTCCATTTGCGATAATTAATTACTCAAATTAAGTCCAAGTTGAAGTAAACTTGCCAACTTTCTCCAGAAGAGACAAAGAAGAGAATGTTTGTTTCTTCTTGTATTTGTTATTTATTATGCAAATTCGGCTAATTCAGTGCAACCTTGTAGTTTTACAAACTTTAATAATTCATAGTTAGATAGAACTCCATTCCTCGGGTGCAGTTCTACAAGACTTTTGTGACAAATGGGTTATTTTGATCCAAATGGTTCTAATTCAGTTATAACTGGTAATTTATTTGGCATATGTCGCCGTTGCCATCATATCTCAGTTGCAGAAATATAAAGCAAAATTAACGTTCACTAATTATTTTTGTTGCTCCATATGTACAGGTGCAAGTGCAAGTTCTGTGGACTTGTTGCCTACCCCCGGACTGGGGACAGAATGGACAAAAAACCTTCCCACTGATGAAGGTCACGAGAGCGACCCCATGTTTGAATTCGATGGAAGTTCAACTGGTAAGTTGTTGCTATTTGCATGAAACAAGAACAGTTAAATAAATGTATTGGTTCCAGCCGTCGTGGTTCCTGAGGGACTTGTGTCGCACTATCCGGGAGACAACTTTACGGTAAGCTGGTTTCTGTTGGAAATAGTGAGAAAGTCAAGGAATTGGTTTAATACGTTTGAAATCACAGAATGTTATTTTTTTAAACTTACCAAAACCTACTAAATCAGGCGTCTATCAATTTTATGAACAGATTCGTAACAGGGGATTGTATTAATTCTAGATTGCTACCTGGATGAAGCATGATACCCACCCGGAGCAGGATAGGCACATCAAGGAACACATTGTCTGCAACGCTGATGACCACAGTAAGCGAGATTGCTCTGAATTTTCTTCGCCTCGTCCTGAACTAGAGTTTACATGTAAAACTGTGTGACTTGACATTACAATACAATAGTGAAGCAAAGTAGGGCAGTGTGGCCTCACGTGCGAGGATAGGACATGAATGACTTCCACTCTTGACAGTTTAAATTGCATTTCATCGTTTTATCCCTGAAGAAAAATGACGGGTGGAAAGGGATGGAATTTCTATTTTGCAAATATCTCATGGACATTATTGCATATTTTTGACAGTAGACTTAGTTTCCCAACTCAATTCTTGATGTTCATCGATTTCCAACTTCTGTGGTACGTTATCCATCCAAAATTCCATCGTACTGCTTTCAAGAAATCCTCCTATTTCGATCTTGTCGTTTTTGGCCTTTACTCTTGTAGTATGACAGACGAAAACTGGGCAAAACTAAAACTAAATAGTGGAACTGGGTGCTGCACCACCGATTCGGCGATGGTATGGTTGAGTAAGCGGAAAGGTCCAGGATAAAATGAATAGAGGAAGAGATTAGATAAGAATGATACATGATGTGCTTAATGGCATTTTCCTTCCCAAGTTGTAAAATCAAACGCAGTTTCTCCCTTAAAATACAATTCTACACAAATGAAACTACTGAAACTGGTCCATTTGCCGCTGGCTCTAACGCTTTTTGACCCCATTATTTCAATTAATATAACATAGAAATATTAAATAATCCGCTGGATTTACAGGAATCTAACTCTTGCTGCTGACGTTTTGTACTAAAAATGACAATTATTTATATTACATGATTTGTGAGGGTTAATATGGTCTGTTTTTACAGAAATGAATCGCCACCATTTTGCCGTTTTTGTGAGGAACTGCAGACTGATTTTATTACTCCGTCGTGAACATTCTGATGGAGACCTAAACACCTTCCGACCTGCCGAGTGGAGATGGAAAGTCCCTCAGGTAACTCATCTCATTATCCACTAGAATAATTTCTCTCAACCTGTCCTCTTTTATTTCCAACAATTTCATAACTCTTTGCAAATCAAAACTTTAGTTTATGTATTAAAGTTTTTATGCCTTTTATGATTGGAAATGTGAATACGAATTGGCCCGAAAGTCGAACGCTGTTGTAACTTTCAACTTCCAACCTCATTAGAAAAAGATTAGCAATTCTCGTTCGTCTGCGATTCCTTTTTGATTCGTGGAACAAAGACTACTGGTTTCATTGAGCTTTTCTAAATGTCAATGGATTACTGTCTCTTACTCTTTGACCGTCTCAATGTCATTTGTGCTCTTGATATTATTACTTGACGTTTCGTTACAAGGACTAATTACTTCGATGGCTCATAACTCATCATAAACTGTTGGTAATAACACAAAGAGGCTTGACGTGATCTCTGATGTTTAATATAAGAGAGAAAGCTTTCTCTGTACTTCCCTCCATGAGCCTCCAGCCGTGTATTTCTTCGTTTTATGAGTACGCCTGAGCCGTGCTTGGGATGAACGTACGTGGTGCAACACTTTATTTGAGACATTTGAGATGATGATGAGATGGATCGATGTGGTATTAAATGTTATGACCTCCATTTCCAACCTACGTCCTTCTACTGTTTACTCTCAAATCTTGACAAATAAAAGAATTCAGCTTGTAGTAATACCTGTCACGGTCTCGTCCATTTGCAGATTTACACTTCTTTTATTCCTAACTGAAGGACATAAATCTTTGCTGTTTTCTTATCTCAACTCTGTGGGATGAGATGTTGCTGGGATTTACGACTTCTTCGTTTTACCGTTGAGATCAACATTGAAATGAGGACCGAGGGTTTTATGCGGTAACCACTGTTTAATATTCCTGGTGGTCACGTTTTATGGAAGGGACACAGTTCATATATCAAACTGGAACTTGGAAAACATATAATATCCGACGTAAAAGTTTCGAGTTGTTGGTCGATATGAAACCTGAAAATTGTATGATATGACAGTTTCAGCATTGAATGAGAAAGTTTTTATTTGTTCGGACATGCATAAATACACTACAAAGAAAGTGACCAGGGAACATGTATAATAAAAAGTATGAAATTGTGAAAACAATATTGGTATCGCACATTGATCGGTTGTTATATGTTTTATAACTCTACGTGTGCAAGGTGTTGCTTGATGTTTGCACATTTATGGTTTCAAACGTCTGGTATACCTTAATAGATTTAATGAAACAATTCAAAATTACATAGTTGCTTTGAGTTTGAAAATGGTACCCGTTTATTGCAAAATTAATTTGTTATGTACAATGAAGCTTAAATACCTATTGAATACCGCATACACCCCACTTTCTATCGAGCATCACTCTGGGAAAACTCAACCGTTTGGAACAATACATCGAATAATAGAACTGGTGGTGTGGTGTGCTGTAGTGTATTGATGTGGCCCGCAGGCGACTTTCTCCGCTTTTATGTTGTATTATTATTTCATTGAATTGTAGTGTATTTACTTACCCTGCGTCGTTCGTTCGTACTGAGTATGTATGCTTTTAGACTTTCCTTTTTCCAATGTTCGTCCGTCATTCCGAGGCCATGATGGATGGCTTACGATTTCAAGCATGAAATCCACTGCTGACCAACCGATCCCTGGTCGTGCTTGGTTCAATTTATATCGCTTTATTTGATGACGGCATCCTCTACTGATTGATCACTTGCTCTATATCGTCCCTTGCAATAAAATAAAAAATAACGGCAATTCCAACACCAACCCAAACCAACAACTGGTCAATATTTATGTGAGATATTCTCTATTTTGTGGGATTACATGCCCTCAATTCACTCCTGCCATGCCATATGGAGTTTTTATAAGCAGGGGCGAAAGTTGTAGAGAAACTGTGGATAGTCTTTGATTATTTGGTGTTGAAGTGTGAATCCACCCATCAACTTCATTTATCTCAATTCTTACGATGAAGAGAAATCAGGCTATAGTATGGATTTTCATCTACCAAATGTAGGCTTTGTGTTTCAGTTGTATTGAGTATTGCAGCATCTTATCAGAAGAAATGGTGGTTTTGCTAGACGAGTGCATGCGTTTGAGCTTTTCTTCATTTCGTTTTACAATGTTGTTGATTTCTAGAAGACTTTTTCCCATTCGTGTTCAGAACTCAAAGTAAATCGATCGACGTATTAGATCGAAAATGATCCGGTTGTTTTTGAAAGTGAAGTTGAACGAACTGAGAACCAACATGATGGCATCCTACTACTGCCAATAACTTTTCTGATGGGAACATGTATTTGCTGGACTTAACTAACCAGTTCTGAAACCCCATTTTAACCAAAGTTTACAACATATAATGGAGTGAACGCGGAAGCCATCGCATAAAACCACAATTCACGTAAACACAATTTCCCCAGTCCATTGTCCGTCCGTTTGTGGGAGGCTGCTGATGAGTTTCAGATGTCACCATAATAATATCACCAACCCAGAGCACGCTGCCAACTGCTGTCAGCTAGGACAGCGTCAACTCTGGCGTAGAAACGGCTTAATTATTTTGATCCAATTACATCGTGTCATCCCTTGCTTCATCACGCTTAGAACTCATCCCAAAGTTTTGGAACAAGTTAAAACTTAGCCGGTGTTGAAAGTGACCTCGTTATTTCAACGTCAAATCACCTGAAATAATTGGGTCGTACGTGCTACCACAATATACCAAGAGAAGGCGTATCGACTTCAGTCTATGATGAAACATGAAACGTTGTAAAATCCTCTTTCAAATTGTTTGATTGAAATAACTTTTATGGTGAGATATCAGATTCAGATTCGCGCATTTCCATACATTTATGCATCAACATAATATAAGGACGATCTCTAAAAATTTCTAGACGACAGTTTTTATGTCTATTTCTAGCGTAAGGACATTTTAAATTGGATTGGTTAGGCCAAAAAACTGCTCCCGCAAATTGAGAATTGGCTAACGTTAGAGATTAGATGAGATGAGATAAGTTTTCATTTTAGATCGAAATGTGAGCGTTTTGTCTTATTTCCATCCATGCGTCGGGATAAATCTAATCTTAAAATCCTTTGAAAACTGGGAGTTGTAAGCAAGGCAGAGGATGCTTCACATTGTTCATGCGAGTATAGAAGGATGTACTGTTCAGGGTTATATTTTTTAGTGGTTAGAACTATGTGTCTGCTCCATTTCGTACTTTCACCGGATGGGATATATGCAGTTCAGAGAAAAGCTTTTTGCACAATAATCCATCCGAAATAAATCAATTCTAGTAATGATAATCCTTCCATTTGATTGAGCCCAAATTTTGCTGTTCCTGCTGGATTTGCAATGTCAAATATCTCTTCTGTAGAAAGTTTCATTTTATGAAGAAAATTCATGTAATGAAAACAACCTGGAAAAATAGATGAGATGTGGAGATGTCAAAGAGTACAAATCATTTTTGTTTTACAGGTTTGTGATGACGAATGGCACCACTACGCTGTGTCAGTGTCATTCCCAGACGTGCAGTTGTACATCGACGGTCAGCCGTTCAAACAGGACAAGAGTAACCCAGAAGTGATTGACGACTGGCCGCTTCACCCCGCAAAGGATGTTAACACATCCTTGAGTATCGGTGCTTGCTGGCAAGGTTCCGAAAACAAGTTCAAGGTAAGAGGATAGTAAAAAGACGTTGTTAATACTTACCCCCATCAACCAATAAATTCTATGTTTGAAACAGTATATGACGAACATTGTGAGTTATAAAATATTTACTTGTCCAAATCTTTTTCTGTTCAAGCACCACTTCCGCGGATACTTGGCCGGTCTTTCACTACTTTTGGGTAAGACTGAGGACTCTGCCGTCCTCAGCTGTCTGCACAAGTGCAAAGAGAGTCTCGAGGTCCCTGGTATGGGTGAGTGCTTTCATAACAATAAACTTACATAGTTTTAATTTACATTTAATGGAATGAGTTGAAAGTTTGATGAGAAGATGATGAAAATAAGGAGTGGTGTATTTATATAATTTCAATGACCCCAAGTCTGTTCTTCTTTTCTCGCAGAGGTGGTCCAACCAGGAATGCAACTCATGACCAACACTGGTATGCCCAGATTCATGTTCATGAACTTATTGAAATCAATGGAGCTTATTATAATCAATCCAAAAAATCGCAGATATGACCGAGATCACCGTGGAAGGGGACAACACGACGGATATTGAAAACTTAATCAGACGAGGTAATTCGTTACTTTAACAATTTCGGTTCATGCTTACAACAGACTAGAACGACAGTTATTTATTGGGTATTTGAAATGAATCATTGATTTATAAAACTGAATTTACAGTGGGATACATCAACTCTCGGGAATTTCCTACTCCTGGACGACGTAACTTGCACCTTGCCACCAAAGTCATGTAAGTGGAGATGTATTTTATAATCATTCTTATTAAATGTGTCTTAAAGCCTTAAACTGTAACCACTTACCGAAACAGTGTCAAACTAAATCCCAAAATCTGTTTTGCATCTGCGTCCCTTTTCTGTCTGTTTCTGTTTATATACTATACGTGGAACAGGGTAATTGTGTTGGCATTCAATAATTCACTTGAAACAGACTTCAGTTCAATCTGGCTTTAGCCTGAACGAATTTACCACCAAAGTTTGGAGAGGGCAAGTGACTTGGCCTAATTCCGCTTCTCCACAATATGGTATTGGCCAAATGACAAATGCATGGACGCACTTTCTCCAGAAAGAAAGGGCATCTCCGCGTGGGTTCTGGGTTGTTGTATTGTGTAATCACGTAATACACAGTCTTACTATTCACACAATCCCTTGGGATCCATCTGGACTTAACCAGTTTTCCTTTCCACCTCCACCCCCAACTATACGGCGTCTGTTTTGTTACACCGCATTTAAGATTTTAGATCGGACAATGTTGTTAACTAAAACTTGGACAAAGAACAGAAGGGCAATAACAATAATCCTTTGTAGCCAGTCGTATAACGACAGAGAAAGCACAAGGGTTTAAATTGTTATTGACGGTTAACCATTAGGGCCGTAAACATTTAACTTCAAAAAGTTCTCCACTTAGTGCGCTTTTTTCGTTAAATAATGGTATAGCCATTAAATTTCTTAGTTTTCTATTTCTCGAGATTTGCGCACACTAACCGCCCCTTACCATTAACAAGACGCTGCGTCGTAGTCTACGTCGCTGTTATCCATATCCACTTGAATTGAAGCGAAACCTTCAAATTAGTCAGTTAGATGATGATTGGGATGATAAAACGGAGACAGACAACACTTATGATCATAGCGACTATGTGAAATTCTTCGCTTTCTTTCTATTTGTACAACATAAAACTCAGTCATGCCAATTTACTTAGGTATGTAGATTTATCTCGACCTGAATTCTAGGATAGGACAAATGGTAGGTTTATGCATTTCTTTAACAAAGTAAAAGTGCCCGTCTGTTACTAATTAATCGCCATTCTAGGCTGTTATGACATAGACAATGAAATTGAAATGAGGTTTTAACACGTTCTGTCGTACTTCGTCGTTAAATCGTTCTTAACGTTGTTTCATTTATAATGTTTTAGTTGCGAGAGTGGAAAAACAATCAAAATCATCCCTTCAGACTCTTTCGTGATGGTGTTGCCTCCACAAAAGCCCACAATTGAAATTAACGGGACAAGCAACTTACCTCGCGATTATGAAGATTTCCGCCTTGGGGTTCGTGTTTTCTCCGATGTCCGAATAACAATCTCTTCTGACCGTGATGACAATGAAGAGTGGCGAAATGGTGAGAGTTTAGTTTTTCAAACCCACTACCGACACTGCAAAACGTCTCAATTGCTCGACTTCCTCTGTTGTTCCACTGGTTCTCTTGAATTTGTCTACACTTTTATGACAAGGTACTTAATTCTATAGTTTGTGCAGGAGAGGTATGTAGAAGTTATGCTTCTACTTTTTTCTCATTATTAGTTCTTTGTACAATCAGCCAGGCTAAGGCAAACAATGTGTTTCATTTCCGTTTCCATCCTCAATTCTGAGGAATAGAAGAAATTGAAATTGCTTAATTTTCAGAGAACGTTTCTCAATTTGTCTTCTTAGTAAAAGTAAATCAGTTTATTTGGTCTTTGAATTTGCTTCCGTGTTGGTTGATTCCAGCAATTTTAGGAAATTAAAATACTTGGATGCTTGAAGCATGTTATTAACATAAAGTTGGTGCATTGTACGTTTTTATGTTCATCCAAATTAAACAGCGGAGGTTTTGAAGTCTATAGCATAAGATAGCTTCTTATCTGTTCATTTTTGACGTGATATTTGCTGTCAACTTCATTTTTATTTTTCACGCATGTCAAATTGTGACGTATGTACATCGTATCCACATCCTCCTGAAGCGAAATGCAATGTCTCTGATTGTGAACATATCATGTTCACCCCTTTGAAAGCAATAAGAAACGACTCGTTCGTATGTTTGGAAGCATCGATGTAGAATGCGAGTTTGAAAATCTAAAGTGTAATTTTTCTAGCCACGTATGGGAAAACGAGCTCGGTATGTGAAGCGCAAAGCGGAACGTGTTCTATCCCAAACTGCAAATGTGGCTTTCAAATCTACTAATACAAAGATCCAGTTACGAAACATTTCCTTCGAATTAGGTGTGAAAGCCTGACTTCACAAATAAATTCAATCCACATCAGGTATTCCAAAAGTATTGATTGTGACAGGAAGGCGAAAAGGGGAGTTGGGAATGACATGGAAGCAGGTTGTGTTTACTCGTAGGTTGTTTTGATTTCACCCGTTTTTGTTCCATTTTCACACTTTTTGCGTCCCAATGCAGATAAGGACAATTTGGCACTCTCCTCGTTTTAAACTGCTTTAACTTTGTTGGTCGTTAACAATTTTGAATTTCCACTTTACGCATTGATTCATTGCATGCCAACACCAACGGTTTGTTTTGTTTCCTCTTTGGATTTCCATTGCTTATCGCTTCCTTGTTTTGGTTTGTGGGTTTCGAACGCAGGCTTCTTATAGATGCAGTTTATTTTTCTTCTGTTTCTGTTTTGTTCCCGAGGTGTGGAGATAAATAGCTGAGAGATGCCACTTGAAAAACATTCCAACTCTAGCATTTTCTTGGCTTAGTTTTCGACTGGAAAATTTGACACCTTGACTCGCTGAATTCAAGGATTATTTCCAGTCTAGAGATCGGGTGACATGTTTTGCAGTTTTTTCCAGTTTCTTAGTGCTTGGCAAAGTAAAATGGACGGGCGAGGGCTGAGACATTCGTATCGTACGTGTTAAACATAACACACTGACGCAAGAAAATACTTGGAGTGGTTTTAAAAATAGGTATAGCACTAGCAAAAAACTTGAATTGAGATTGACGGGTTTGCTCTTTATTGTTTATTCATCATGACGGATAACTGGACGGAAAAACAGAGGAAGATACTTTTGCAGATAAATTAATAATTAATGAACCGCCATGCTAAATGCTACATTATATGATGAAGATGGTACAATATTCATTGAAATTAATTACAGGAGAGCCGGTCAGCGTGATCGAGAGAAAGTTGGACGCGTGCTCGGTGCAAGTGTAAGCATTTAATCATTGTATTTCAATGTGCCATGTCATACGGTACTTAAAAATTGGAAGTAATGTAGAATCAATATGACCATTATAAACCACATGAATTTATTTTAAATTTCATTTTAAATATTATGTAGAAACCCTCAACTGAACCCTGACCACGAGACCCTAACCGTTCCTGAAAACATGGTATGTGTAGTATTTCAAATTTGTTTTTGCACATAAAAACACATTAAAAGTACGGAGTACATTAAAAGGAAACAACGTTTAATTTTAGCTGAGTCAACTTGGAATCGTAGAGAAGATCACCAACGACGGGATCCTTTTGAGTGGGGCCGACATGATTTACAACTACGAACAAGTAAGACCATAGGTTAATCTTGTTATATAATCCTTTAGAATGGACCCTAACGAATGCGCCGCTACATGGTCGCCACTTCACTCTGAAAATCCATTAGTACAGATTTTCTAGAGTTTCATGTTGATTCTTTTTATTTCTCCGTTTGCTTTCTTTATTCTTTCTTTTTGCACTCCATCAACATCAACTCCCGTCCAACTAGGCAGAGCTCGCCTTTCTCCAAAGGATTAGATCAACGCAAACAGAGAAATCGTTTTAATAATATAGTGGCTCTCTGTAATTATCTGTGTGGGGAAATCGCGTCATGCTAAATAATTCATTCAACTGAAAATGTTCTTATGTTTTAACACAGGT
>JAQIWQ010000187.1:0-22392 GCA_034695825.1 Folsomia inoculata | reverse complement strand
AATATGTACATTGGATTGTGTGTTTGCAAGGGCTACTGGCCGTAAAGCAATAAATTACTATACTATACTATACTATACTATACTATACTATACTATACTATACAATGTAATAGTAAATAGTATTCCAGTTTAATTGTTAACTGATTCATGATTACACTTGAGTAAAGGAAAACTTGAACTTGAACTTGTAATAAACAAAAGTGAAAAACTTTTAGCTCGCCTAAAGCCCTGAAACAACGGCGTCACTAATTCCACCCCATTCCACCCCCACCCCATTCCACCCGCACCCCCATCCCATTCCACCCCTTCGCATATAGTGGTTGCTGTTTCTCTTCTAGTTTTTGCCCCAAATCCAGTTATGCGTACACAATAAACATATAATTATGTCAACTTTGATTAGAAATTTTTTGCATGTGCAACGTGTTCGCCTATTGTCCTGGCACTAGGAAATATAGCAAATTGACCAATGTTTATTAATGTGGGGCTCGGCCGGCTAATGTATTTAACATTTAATACAAATCAATACTTTTTAAGTTGCAACATTGTTTACAAATTTACAAAATTCTGTGATACCTCTAACGAGTCGAAAAACATTTAAAGGTTTGAACTTTCAATAGGGATTCGGACTTCACCTTGTCGACTCCCACTGAAAATTCGAGGACCAGAAATAATAAGCTCTTCCTCGTTAGGGGGGGCTGTCACAACCACAGCATCATTCCCAGCTGGTCGAACCACATAATTACTACCAAGTTGAATTATAACTTCCTTTCTATTGTAGGTCAACTGGAATTCAAAACCCCCCAACTGGTACCGGTCCCCCTTAATTGATGCATTGTTCGTGTATTCTGCAAGATACTGAATGTCTGGTTTTTTGCACTTGTCAACACCACCAAACCAAAATGATGGCGAAAGCCAAGAATTTTTTTTGTTGTAACGCTGTCCATTTTCCACTTGAAATTTGTTGGCACAGTTGCTGAGAGGGTAAAAGAATTTCATGAAGAAGGTGCAATTTTGAAGGCTTATTTGTCATATTTACTTTTTCTCTCTCCGAATGTGAAGATTAAAAGCTTGCATAAGATGAAGATTGTTGTCACTTCCAGAAATTTTAATATTGGAGTTATCATCGGCAGTTATCTGGTTGTTGTCTCCACTTACATCGATATTTTTGTTATTAGTGAATTTGGAATTGGACCAATTGTTTCCCAAAAAATTACAATTTGCATTCCCTCCAAATACAATAGCAGTATTGTTGTATCCCGAAATCTGAAATTTCAGTCACCAATTAGACAATGTATGCCAAGGAAATTGGCATTTGTTACTCACCTTGGAGTTCTTATTCCCATTTACCTCAATACCTGAACACTTTCCCAATTCAACATGACAATTTGCATTATTTGATGCAGAAATTTGGGTATCACTAATTTTGAAGAGGGAATTGTGACAATTTTCCACAAAGCCAGAGCTGCTTCCGTCAAATTTGACGTCACTGTTTTTATTACCCGAATTTCTGACGGTAGCAACGGCATAACCACCGAGATTTTCCATAATTTTGTTAAGTATTAGAAATCCAACAATGGAGGCAATATTACTTGTCCCAACCTTCATGAAACTGGAATTTAATGTGACGTTTACTATCAAAGGAAGAGAGGATGGTATTTATGCACATATTGCACTTACCTCTAATTAACGATAGAGAGTCTTTTTGTAGTGATCCATCCAAAAACGTTCTGAGTTAAAGTATGTGAGAATGAATGGTTTAAATATGTATGCAAAACTAGCTATCACGTCTAACTAACTCTATAAACTGATGTAGGATATTATGTGACAGGATAAAAGGATGATTCATTTGCTCAAACAATCACGTCGAGAGCCGACAAATATGTATGTACGGATCAAATATTCAACAAGGTTATTCACCTGCTTTTATGGCTTCATGATATTGATGTTGGAGGAAGTACCATAAAGTAAACAATTTATTCTACGTATATGATAACCCTTGACTTATCAAGGAAACAATAAACTATTACAAAATGGTTTGGCAGGGTTAGGTTAACCATCTATATCGTTTTATCCCCACATTTCACACATTTGGGGTATTATAAGAATTATCGAGTAGCACGATACAAATGGGGTAGTATGAGACATTTAGGGTAATGTGACATACCCCGCCCACTGATAGTGGAGCCTAAGTACCAATATCTTCTTAACCTTTTTTACCTCTGCCCTTAACCCTTAACATTTGATGACAAGTACCCTTGTCAAAGTGATAGCCCTTGGTACCATCTATCCAACAATACTATGTTCGATGGTTGTTGTTGTTACCAACAGGTTCCATTAACGAACTTGACCTGAGATAGGACCTTAGAAGTCGAAAACAGAATTTAAAAAAGTTGAACCGTTGGAGGGTTAAGCCGCAAACGGATGGACCGACGGACAAGTTTTTTTTATAAAGTATCTACGCTACTTAATAAGCAAATAAAACCAGTCGTCATGGGATTTCGGTTCATTGACCAGCACCAGCCAAATTAAAAGCTGTGTTCATGAGATGCGATTGAACCAACAAGTTCAAAGTTTTTAACCACTTAATTGGATACCATCATCATTTCATCAAATGTAAAATGTTTTTTGACACATTTGCGTTTTGATGAACTGAGGGCAAAGAGCGATAAGATATGGTAAAGGGTTAACATGTTTTCCCCCATACCAGCAATTGCAAACGTAAAACGGAAATTGGATCGGATGGCACTTCAGCACATGAATACAAAGTAAACCAGATTCGAAAAGCTAATATAAGGCTATAAAGTACGTCGACACTTTAGACTACCTTTCATGAAATGATTCACATGCGAATAAAAATGTTGACAAGGAAATAACAACCAATTGGATATTAGGTGTCTTGACCAAGTGTTTACACAGATAAAATATAAATTAGCAGCATCGGTCTCTGAAAGAACAGTATAATTGATCAATAGCCAGCAATCAATACACATCAAATTCATATTCAAAGACATTTCCCAAAATGGCTATAATCCTTGCTTCTTCCAAACCACACCACTTTTTCAACTACAACAGTATTTCAAAATTCTGTTGTGCTTCTAAAGAGCTGACAAAATCTTCGACCTTGGTAGCGATTGAGGGCGTCGGGCAAGTTTTTTTGACCCATGGGGTGGAGAAACGTTTCGGTCTTTTTATGAACCATCGCCATTTCTCCCTTTCAAGTGACGAAATACTTGTTGAAACTTTGACCAAGGATGGAACTCTAAGTGTATCTATGCCATGGGAAGTACAGGGTTAGGTTATTTTGCAATTTTAAGAAATATTGCAAAAAATTTATGTTGAATAATTAACTGATATTCAGGGGAGACTGCTTTTCCCACCGAAAGTCCTTTGTGGGATCGATACAACCTTGACCAGAAAAATCAAGTGGCTGCACAAACTTGGCTATTTGACAATCAGGGGAAGCTTCAACCTTACGAGTACTTGGCTATGGATGATGACCAAGAAGAAATAATTAGTCCTCCACCGGCAGCTTTTGCTCAAGACCTTTTTCTTGAACTTGAGCGATATGGGGTGGAAAAGCTTTTTGGATTGAAACATATTGGAGATGCTCGATCAGTAGAGTCATTTGAAGTGACACCAGTAGGCGGGAGAACCAGTATCACCGGTTTTGGACGACAGCCTGATGAGATGAAAATGGACGATTTTGACAATAATTTGACAAAGGTCCTCTGGTACTTTGGGACGGATGGAAAGCCCATAGCTACATCTAATTGTGCTAGATGTGGCTATTGCGGTAGTTGTAATAATTAATTTAATCCATGTTTTTTTCTTCATTCTGTATTAAAATAATTACAACTCGATTTATTACATCCTTAACTTTAATTATGTTTTTCATTTCTTTCACATCACACCCGGTTGCATTGTGTTTATTGCATCCATGCAATAACTATACATTGGTTGATTATTTCATGCTAATTATGTACTTTCCACTGAGTACGACTTATCAGTCACGAGATAACTCATTGTCATTTAGCACGATGTGGACTAAAGCATGGGATGTCTCATTTACGTACATTCATAAACAGGCAGGCTGTCATTAACCTTTATCCAATCCAGCAAACATATATATAACGTTTATTGAATTCATGTCGTCACGAATGCGCGTAACAACAGTCTTTATGAATTAGTCACATGCAGTTGCATATTTGACAGCTTTTGATTCCCAGTTGATCCTCAGTCTAAAAACAATTCTCACCAGAACATGACTGAAAATCAGTCTCTCGTCTATGTTCCAAACCTTAGTGATGGGGGACAATTATTAAACATCGATTGGACATGGAGTTTCTACATTGCCGGACTGTACATCATTTCCATTTTTATCATCAGGAACCTCATGAAAAGAAGGAAAAGGGGGTTTGAGTTTCGAAAACTTTTTGTAATTTGGGATTTATCCTTAGCGATATTCTCTATCTTGGGTGCTGTCGTTTGTGTGAGGGACCTGCTGGAGAAGTTTAGCATTCAAGTTAAAGAAGGGTGGTATTCCAGCGTTTGTGAATCCAGGTATGCGTAGCAAATTAAAAATTTGAAAGAGTACTGACACTTTTTTGCAGTTTGAGCAGCAGCCAAAAATTTCAAAGCTGGATTTTGCTGTTTGCCCTTTCAAAAATTAGTGACTTGGTCATCAGCTACTTTTTCCTATTCAGAAATCAAACTCTTCGCCTTTCCCATTACTTTCACCACGCCACTGCCCTGGTCTACACTTGGTACAGCTTTCCCCAATTCATTTCTACCGCGAGATGGCTCATGGCTGTTAATTTATCCAGTCATGGTATGTTGTAATACAACTCGGTAATCATAACTTACATAAGATGGTGATAATTTTTTCAGCTCTGCAATATGCACATATGGGTCTAAGAGCGGCAGGCGTGCGGCTGAGGGGAGCCAGTGCATTCATTACATGCGTTAATTCTTTTGAAATGTTATTTGGAATGGTTGTGAACGGTGCTGCTATATACTTTAAATGGTATGAATATGGGTGTCATGTAGAATACATGAATATTTTTATTGGTTTTCTGCTATATGCGACTTATTTATTTTTTATCATTTGGGATTCTATGCAATGGTCAGAAGTTGTAAATAAAACCGAATAAAGCACCATTTTTACATTAAAGAATTTGTGTATAGATAATATAATACCCTGCATGATCCTTCAGACCCACAACCATTAACCTAACCAATAAAACCCCCGAACCCAGGTTGCTATGAAAAAATTCTAGAGTTTTCGTATTGGGAACGTGTCATTTTAATGGGGATTTTTCTTAGCAACCTGAGTATGGTGGGTTTACGTATTGCTCAACCCTTCATATGTGGCTAACATAAGAAGATGATTCAGCTGGTCTCGTAGACTCAGCCGAGGCCGGCAGATATGTAGATAGATTGATATTTACTATGTCTTTCAGGTATAACTTATAACATAAGAGAGTTTTATTGCTCCCACAATGATTATAATAAATAACAAGTAATGAATAACGCGAATATCCATAATACTTGCACTGTGATCACTCATTTCACATCACGTTAGACCCCAAAGTCAGACATGAAGAGAGGCAGAGAGAAGATTAAGGCTCATTTGCTTATCGCCAAACCGAAGAATTCCTACAGAGAACAGCGCAACACACCGATGAGTAGTGAAAAAATCCCTTTTCGGGGTCATTCACAGAGTGTGACTGTAGCCGCCCACTTTCCCACTTCTGCTCATGGCCAACAATCATGAGCATGGTGGGCGAGTAGCGAAGACCCCCAAATCTTTGCCCGAAACTCGCACACTACGCATGGACGGCCCAACGTGACCATGAACACAACCCCACTGTACGACAAGAGCAATGATCCAGGTTATGTATATACGGAGAAAAAACAAACGCTATTCGCCTGCTTTTATGGATTCATGATGATGATGTAATATTGAAGGTTAGGTGTAACCCAATGTCAAAACCATGTATTATAAAGCCAACAATTTATTCTACGTATACGATAACCATTGAATTATAGAGTAACAATGAGCAAATAAACCCAGTTGAGATGGGATTTGGGTTCAACAAGTAGCACCAACTGAATGGAAAGTTGCGTTTATGATAGGCGGTTGATAAAATAGTTCAACGGATGCAGACACTTACAGTTAGTTCAATACCATCATCACTTCATCAAATGTAAAAATTTTGATTACAACATTAAATTACATATTTGCGTATTGATAAACTGCGGACAAAGCAATGATAAGAGAGGATAAAGCTTTAACATTTTTTCGTCATTCCAGCAATTATAAACGTAAAACTGAAATGTGATCGGATGACACTACAGAACATGGACATAAAGAAAACCAGATTCGAGAAGCTAATAATCAGCCATAACGATAATCGGGCGTTGACACTTCATGTCTTTCAAGAAATGAATCCTACGAGATTAAAAATTTTGATAAGGAAGGAGCAAGCAATTACTCAATTGAGGATGTAAGCATTTCAGCTTGTTCTGCAGCTTTATCAGAGAAATAAATCATTATTATTATTATTATAATTACTCCTCTTTTCCAAGTGGTTTCACAAACAATGTATAATTTTTTTTAAATAACGTAGCAACTTAATTAGCAATAATTATTTAATATTAATGGAAATTGTAAGATGATGACCGATTGTACTTTGTTTCTGAACTACTTATGCCTCATGAAGGTGGCGGAGAGACACCGAAAGCTAGCAATTATTGAATAAATCAAGTTAGTTACTTTTAAACCGCAGAAATGCCAATCCAAACAAATAATTGAGGATGTAAATCGTTAATATTTAATATATAAATTGTATATAATTTAATATATATAAATTGTGAACATGTCTCTCTGAAACTACGGTTTAATTGGCCGTAGTTTAGTCTTGCTTTTTTTTATTAAAACTAGCTTAGAATGTAATAAACAAAAGTGAAAAACTTAAGCTAAGGCACAAGCACATCTGAAACCTTGAAACAAACAAAACCCAGTCTTTACGTAATCGCGACTTGTTTCTCTCCTACACCGACTATAATATACAAGAATTCTAACTTCCAGCTAAGAAAGTGCAAAGCATTTCTAGCGACTCCGGCCTATCATGATGTGTCGAGGTACCCGACGGGGTTCTAATTAAAGGTTCATCAAATTAAAGGTTCTTTTTTCAAATCATTGTGATACCATATTTCTTTAATAAAGGTTCATCAATTCAATCACACTAAATTACATACGTAATGGATTAATTTTTCTTTACTCTTCTTACCCACAATTCATAGTTTAGGCTGGACAGGTGCGCGTATTTTTCGAGTAAAGGGCGAATGCATACATAATGAAATACCCTAGTGGATTGTAAAAACGTAAAACCGAACAATCAAATAATACGAACAGACCAAAAGTTTCATCAGTTATTATTCAATTTTAATTAAAGTTTCGAAAATTTCTTTTACTTTCTGCATATCTAATCCATCAACTCCCAAAATTGAATGAACATCTCTGCAATTAAAGTTTTGTATTGCTGTTCAAGTTTGCAAAGGTTTTGCATATCCAAACTGCATAAATTAAACCTGCGTACAAAACATCAACCTTCGTAGGACCTCATTATTGATCTCAGTATCACTACTTGATAGCATAAAGTCCCTAATTAATCTGTGAGACGATATTTTGCAACCCTTTAAATTACCTTCTGGTCTAGCATGTACCCGACACATGGAGTAAGTTGGGATTAACTCAACTGCCTCTACAATCTCCTCTTTGTCAATGTCGCTTTTTTGAGGCATGTTGGTATCCTGATAAAGCTTGATCAATTCGGACAACTCTACTCTATCGGCATCCAAATATCGTAACATGGACAGAATATATACATCCAGCACACAAATGCTTCCATTCATTAATTTCATGTCATCCAAAATAACACGCCATGCTCTAAATGTGGTTGAATTGTAATTGTAATCAACATTCAAGGGATAATCCATCATTTTTGTTTGTTCTCTATGAAATAATTCAAGATATTCAGACACACAAAAATTCTTCCTAACAGAATGAACCCGTTTGTGTTTTATGAATGAAATTGCCTGTTGAATAACCAGCGGAAAATGACTCAACATTTTACATACTTTTTTTTTCTTCAGACAACAAAATCCAAAATCCACGACACCAATCCGCCTGTCACCATTTTGATAGATTCATCTTGATTTAGCATTTCTAATTCTATTTTTTCACCCGCATTATTCAATTCTAACTTATTGCCAGTCGTGACAAGTATCAAAGGCATATTTTGCAGTAGCCTTTTACAACATTGGATGATATTCTAAACTAGCCGATGAGTTGCTTCATATTTACACATCATTGATAAGATTACTTTGAACAAAACTGCAAGACAACGGGCATTGTCCATTGCCAACAGAATTGCGATGCTACGTTACGAATTATCTGCAAGTAAATAATACAGTTAATACATAAACACAACAAAAATGAAGAATATGTATAACGTAGCATTTCTCCAACATTTACAGCAGTAGTGCAAAAATCATTTCCTCGGCAAAGTATCCATAGAAGGGAACATTAAAATTGAAAGAACCGAAACAAAAGAAACATGCATTGGACTCATTCGAGACTAAAAATTGAAAATGGGAAACTCATCTCAGTCAGCTCATGTAAATTTAGTAAAGTTTGTGCGGAATTACAAATGAGGAGCTCTAATTACGTGGGTGGTGTTCCTGTAATGTTGAGTAGAACCATTCCATATGTACATATCTGACTCGTAAATGTGCAATTCTGTTGGCTATGGATAAGGCTGATTCCCATTATTTATCTTGAAGCATTGTTCAGGGTAATCTTATCAATAATGTGCAAATATGAAGCAACTCATTTGCGAATGTCGAGTAGACACTTAATATGAGGGTAGTATCTGGTTTATTGTATGAAATGATTGACAGATTATAACCTTTGGTTCGGGCGTTGGTCACCATTAATTGCGCAGAATTCTTTACAGTCAGTAATTCTATTTTAACAAGTTCCTCTAAAATAAAATATATTCAATTATTTGCGTTATTAATATCCAATATTAATCGTGGTAGTTTAACTATTTCTCAACATGGATTTCAACGATAGAAACATTCCAGGACCTTCCAGAATGTCTAAACCTTCCGGTAATTTTAATCAATTAATATGACAAATATCAAGAATTGTGCAGGAAATTAAAAATGCGTTCTTAATAGGTGCATTGATGGCGGATTTGCGAGAGGTTGTGAATATTCTTATTGGAGACCCTGAATTTATACGGAATTGGAGAAAGTTCTACTATTCATTGGAAACACCTTCACCAGATTTTGATCAGTGGGATAAGTCATACAATAACACCTCCAAAGACATAGAAGAGATTCTCATTAAGATTTTGAGTCATTGGGTCACATCTAAGGGAAAGGAGGCAACGGTTGGAAGGCTTTATGCAGCTTTGGTTACAGAAAAGTTCGTTTCTGTCGCTGGTTAGTGATGTAGTCAGTCCAAATAAAGTTATATTAATGCTAACGGGTATTTATAATTACAGAGGCTCTGATTGATAAATATAATGATTTGTCATGCCCAATCGTCCAAATAGCTGCAACGTGTGGGAGGAATGAATCAGGGACGAACAATTCGGAACCTGGCAGACTAATCTCATTTGAATTATGCGAACCCACTGAAAATTTTGTAGGGAGGGCTAATGAAATTCAAATGTTGGATACATTTTTCCAACAGAAAAAGAAACTGGTTGTAGTCAGTGGTCTGGGTGGTGTGGGTAAGTCTGAACTGGTCAGAACATTCGGAATCAAATTCCGCAACATTGTGCATGGAAGTTGTATATGGATTCATGGTGACAATGAAGAAAGTTTCAAGACATCTATGAAACGATTAGCCGATAGTTTCCACCTCAACTTCCAGTCGGAGAAGGATAATCTTGACATCTTCATAGAGGTTTACAATAGGAAACTTAAAAAATGGCCAATACTGATAATAATTGACAATGTAGATAAAAGGAACAGCTTGGTTGAGAATCTCATCCAAGGTTGTAAGCCACTGCTGGACAATATACCTTTAATAATTGTGACGACTAGGAACAAGTTAGTATTGAATAATGCAGGGGAAAATATTGAACTAGAAATGCTAAATCCAGACGAATCTGTCAAAATGGTGACAGTTGGATTAGGGTCCTTCGTTTCTGTATCTGATGCGACTAAATTAAGTGAAACGTTGGGGCATTTCCCGTTAGTACTTCAACAGGCAATTTCATTTATAAAACACAAACGAAGTCATTCTGTGAGGAAGAATTTTGGTGTGCCTGAATACCTTGAATTATTTCATAAAGACAATACAAAAATGATGGATTATGCTTTGAATGTTGACTACAATTACAATTCAACTACAATTAGAGCATGGCGTTTGACTTTGGATGATATTAAACAAATGAATGGAATCATAGGTGTTATGGCTGTAGATATTCTCTCCATGTTAGCATATTTTAATGCCGATGGAGTATACTTATCGCAATTGATCGCGTTTTATCAAGATGCCAAGCACAAAAGTGACACAGAGGAAAGCAAACCAGACTCAGAAGAGGTTGAAGAGGCGGTTGAGTTAATACAAACTTACTCCATGTGTCGCGTAGATTATGACAAAATTAAGTTCAGCGGGTGCAAAATATCATCCCACAGATTGATTAGGGACTTTATGCGGTCTACCTGCGATACTGAGATGAATAAAAAGGTCCTACGAAGTTTTATGTTCTTTGAAAAGTATTTTTATGCCAGGTTTGATACGCAAAACGTTTGCAAACTTGGTCAGCGATATAAAACTTTAGTTTCCAAGATGTTCATTGAATTTTGGAAGTTGGATGTTGATGATCAGATTTGCTCTTCAGAAATATATAGGACAAGCCTAAACCAAGCATTGGAAGCTGATGGTTTTGAAATTCACCTTGTACTAGAACGCTATGTAGGGATAGGCCGTTCGCTCTTATCACAAACCTTATTACAAAATTGTCATAAAATATATGAATTTCTTAGACATCGGCATGGATTAGATCATAAACTAACAAAGTCTATATGGTGGTCATTTGGGGAAGAGATATGTAAGAAAGGTGTACTATCGGTTGACATTTTGACTCGGTTCTTAGTTGATATGATCGATGGTAGGTGTGTCACCGAGGATGAATTGATGACATGTTTTGTTGAAATTATGGTGGCACTTCAGAATATAAATGTAGCTAAGCAAACGATTGAACTTCTCATGACACTTAAAGAATCTGTTACAAATACTTTCTATTTGTATGAAGGCAGTTTCAAATTGTTCCGTTTAACAGCTTTGGCAATGATTTTAAACCAGTTCAAACGGAATGGATATTCGGATCTATTTAATCAAATACAATGCGAAATATTCTGCCTGATTGAACATTCCAGTGAAATAACTGATGCTTGGCAATTTGTCGAGAACAAGTTTAATTCCTTTTCATTTCCAGCCAAGGCATTATTTTTTCAAAATTGCAATGAAACAATGGATATAAGGGTATTTAAGCTATACAGATTTCAACTTCGGCAGTTTTTAATTGCAGAAGATGAACAGGTGGTGAAATTATTGGATTTATTAATTAAGTCAAAACAAATCTGTCATTTGGATGTATTTGCCTATGTTACATTGAATTGGTCAGAGGAGAAGGGACATTGTGATCAAATATTGAATTTTTCAAGTCGATTGGATTCAAATATATTTAATAAGGAATTGCTAATCAGAGTGATCAAAACAATCAAAGATCATCGGCTGGGGGAGTGCGGACTTGTGGTTGCACCTTGGGTCCCCCCACCCATAGTTACGCCCCCTCTACGTAACAACCCATGTAATTGGGAAGTAGAAGTGGATGATCAAAATCATATGTCATTAGCATTAGATAAAGATGAATTTTTGTTAGTGTCACTGTGCACTGAAATAACGGTTGGAGTTCAGAATGGTTTGGTTAATAGGTACGAAGACATTTGGTCACTTGGAGAAATAATAAAGTGTCTACTGCAATATCAAAGAGTCTCTGATGTCAAACTTGTAGAATTGATTGATATTGCGGAAGGATTAGTAAGTAATGACAATGAAAAAGACTTGTTTAAAAGTAGGATGCACAGTGTACAATATGATAATATTTTTCCATGGTTGGCAAATAGAAGGTTTCTTCTCCTTCGGCGTTTGCAAAAGTATGGATTGCATTTGCCAATGCTTAAAAGGGTATTACGGTCAGTTTCCGTTGAACAAGTAGTTGCTATTGGTAATAATATCATTAAAAACCATAGAGAAGGGTTTATTAATAAATCTGATTCCTTCTTGGCAATCAAATATGTTGCAACATCACTTATTAAGAACGGTGAAAAGGACAAGTCAATACAAATATTATCTAAAACTCTGGATATCGAACAATGCCCATCGTCTGATGGAATTGAGAATTTGCAATTGGCAGTTGTGAATTTAGATGACATTAATATTGCCATTGCAACATTCTTGTTTCTGGTGGAATTTATCGATATAAATGACTCTCAAGGGTTTTTGTATCCAAGCATTATACTGCATCAGATATTAAAAATACTTATGAAAAAACAATCTCATATAAAATTGTTAAAATTGTGCTTTGAAATTTATCATTTTCGATTTGGTTGGAGCAAATTTCATTTGTATTGGACGTTGATTCAAATATTAAATGGTCTTGTGGCAATGAATAAAAATGAACTTGCAGAACGGTTTCTTAGAGAAATAATTAATCAAACTAAAACAGCCGATGAATCCTTCTGGTTCTATAAAGCCTGTTGGTTCATAGTCTTCGGGACGTATTATGACGCAAAATTGGATATTGATGCTGATTTAGACATGCAGAAAGTGAAAGACTGCGTCACCCAGTTGAGACTTTTCGAAACCTCATGGAAAGCTGAATAACTGACAAAACTGTTTGTTTAGTAATGTTTGGTTGTTCAGTTTTACGTTATTTACGATCCACTAAATTGCAGGGTATTTAATTGTGTATAATACCATGCTTTCGGATTTCACTCGAAACATACGCGTACTTGAGCCTAAACTATGCATCGTGGGTAAAAAACAAAAGAGAAATAATTAGATTACTTACGTGATTAAATGTCGTTGAATTGATGGGCCATTAATTATCACTTGGATACCTCGAAACAACCTGAAAGACATGAATTCCTAGAAATGCATTGTACTTTCTTAGCTTGGAGTTAGAATTCTTATTAGATCATAATCGGTGTATGTAATTTGTAGGAGAATAACAAGTCACAATGAGGTGAAGGATGTTTCGTTTGTTTCAGGGTTTTAGGTGTGCCTCACCTTAAAAGTTTTTGACTCTTGTTTTTAATTTGGTTTAATAAAAATTAAACTTCATTTGCAAATCAAGTTTCTAAGTTTATTTGCCATTTTGTATTGTCCGTCAAACGCAATTAATGAATATTTAATATGTACAGTTAATTTTATTACATTAATATTAATTTTGTTAAACGACGAATTATTGTAATATAAAATATAGGTAATAAAAATGTAGTATCCCTTCGCAATCTTCATCTCCGTAGTTTGTAACCGTTCGATTTAAGAAATTCTACTTGATACATCTTATGCATTTACAATCGGGAAATTCGGTTCGACATAAATCTTAAATCCATGGCTTTATCTCGTTTTATCTCAAACTGATAAGAATGCAGAACAACTACATATGCATGATCACTTCCTCGGCTGTGATTTTTCATTAATTGAATCTGAATCACAATCATCATGCTGAATTGCGGATTAAAAATTTGGTATAAAGTAGCTTGAGTATGAGAATATGTATGAATCAAATGTAGTTTAACAATCGTCATGAGTCTAGAAGCAAGGTGCGAAAAAAGTTACAATAACTAAGCATCAGTTACTTAAATGTATTTTTTATTAGGTTCAAGTGGAAGTTCAAGTAACCTTTATTCGAATGTAAATAGATATCAGCATTAAAACGCTGGTTTGCAATCCATGACACCATATCTGCTAAATAATTTAAAAGCTTCGGTATCGATAAATTCGGGGACGTTTTTAATAAATTTTTTTTTCCAAGAGCCGATGTTGATGGAATAAATATTATATTTGATGCACAAATTTTTTGTGTACATACGTACTCCCTTTGAAATGTACTAACTATAGATTGGGATTAATTAGTATTCTCGTCCAATCCTGGGAAGTGATCGATTATTGGTTTTTACTTTATGAAAGGTCAATGTACCAAATACCGTCTTAATCTACCCCATGGTGTTTTTTAAAATCCTATATAGAAAAATTCTGTTTAGACTTGAGACGAATACTTGACTTGTTCCCACAACCATCATGTGGTGCCATTTTGTAGGAAATTGACATGACAACGTCTATCACTGCACTCTCCACGTTTTTGGGGTTGAGCTGAATAATTAAATCACTCCGAATTCCTTGAGATGGACCATCATTTCGGCCAATGATTAGGCATAGTTTTCATTATTTATTTTTCCATTGTTGTTCGTCTATGTAGAAGGTAATAAATAGAACAAAGGTGAAATATATAATCTAGCATTTCTCAACATCTACTTGAAGAAGAGCAATAATCATTTGCTCGGCAAGTCGACCACGTCGAGTAAATTATGCGTGATTTATAATCAGGTATATAAATTATTTTATAGTAAGTAATGCATTGATATAAATTATTTTACAGTTAATGGTTTACAGTGGCTAACTTATTTGATATGCGTAGTGTCCATGAAACTTAACCCAATTAACATTTTCCCAACAATGAATAAACTGTTTTGTCTTTAGTCTTAGTATTGAAATTTGCAAGAGAAATCTTATGAGACAAACTGTCTACTAAAATTGTTGGCACAGAACCGAGCAGAAAAGGGAACAATTAAAAATGGAAGAAACCAATGAAACGGTTGCATTGGAGTTCACAGATTAAAAACGGGAAACTCACCACAATCAGCTCATATAAGTTTGATAAACTGTGAACTCAGTTATATAAATGAGATCCGTTAATAATGCTCCTTTAAATTATATAAATGAGTCAACTCTAACTACGTATAACTGGGTGGAATTTTGAATTGATCTATCCCATTTGTTCATACCCGTAACAGTGCAATGAAATTCTGTTGACAATGCCGATTCTGTTACAAATGGTGTATAAATAGAAATGACCAATTCAACACTTTACCACAGGTGGATACCTGTGGTATTATTGGACATTATTAAAGGTGGTTGGACATTATTAAAGGTTACTGATTTATCACTGCGCTCAAACTTTATCAAATTTACATGATCTGATTGAATTGAGGTAACCATTTTGCATTTTTCATCTCTAATGAGCCCAAGTCATATTTGCAATGTTTTATCTGTTTTGTTTCTTTCAATTTTAATTGTTCCATTCTGTGGTCCCCTTGTCGCGGAAATGAGTTTTGCTCTCTTGCAAGTGGAGATGCTGGGGAAATTCTAAATTGTTTTTCACATAAATATTTCATTTGCATTTAATACCTGGTTTGTTCACTGCAGCAATTTAATTATGTGCATTACTATCCTAATTCAGTGTATTGTCGTTTGTCGTATGGCAAAAACGGCAACGCTAATTACCATGGTGGATATAATCATGGTTACTCCACTCCGATGATATTTACAAGGTATCTCCAAGCACAAACGTAGTTTCAAATGTTGGAAGCCTCCCCAGAGCCAATTTATGCAGTGTTGCTATTGAAGACGTTGAGAATTCTGACAACCTGTTTGAGGGACAGTTGGATTCAACTCCGAAAATGTTGGCTTCAGTACCGCAAATTAGACAACATCGAGGGTTGGGAGTCTTCCAAGTTGGTGTGCATACGCTAAATGGGTGGGCACTCATCTTTGGAAATCCAAGTGGTTTCTCGGTTACCAAGGTAAATAATTCCACTTTGCAATCCACACTTGTCCCGGCGACCTTTCCAAGCATCATTTATCCTACGACAGCGGTATGGGATGGAAATTATGCATACGTCATTGGTGGATATGATGGTCTATCTCAAGGAATTCAGAGTGATTCAAATATTCAGCTATACCCGAAAAAGTTGGAGAATACAGTGATACACGTTAACAATTTCCCAGTAAGGGGAAATATGATGTTTGTGGGAAGAAGTGCAGTTTTCGTGTCAAGTCTAAACAGAATTTGCTTTTTGGGGGGTGGTCCTACGATATTACAACATACTATGGGGTTGATTATGACAGTATTTGGTATATTGACCTTCCTTAGACTAAAACCAGGAATTAGTCTCAAAAGTAGTGCATGAAATACAACCCTCAGCTTGCGAAATACAAAATTTATTAAAATTATATCTTCCCGGAATTTACGGATAACTAATAAAAATGCACTAAAGCTAACCATCATTTGTGTGTTGAGTTTTTGTAATTTTGTGCCCACGGTCCAGCTAGACTCACAGTCCCACAGTTGAATTGCATTTGATTTGAGAAAATACTCAATGTAAGGTATTTCCTACCAAATGTTTATCGTCCATTCTTAATCGTGATTGTTTATTTCAATACAATCAATAAAAAATCACTGACAATGAGTCGAGAAAGTGACCATGTGCTGTTGTTCTGCAATCTTATCAGTTTGAGGTTAAACGGCAACAACATGCATTTGAGATGTCGTCTATATTTGCTTGCGTTAATTGATTTGATGATGCATTCAATGTCCCATAACGACTGAAAATATAAGTGCATAATGTGAAAGTACAATAACATTTCTCAAGTAGAAATTCTTAAACCGTTTTTAGCCAAGACTTCTTTTTAATTATTATATTATATTACTATTATTTATTTCATTTATTTATTTAAGTGGTTCCCATACTAGATTGCAAATTACACCACAGGACAACAATCAATTTACACATAGATTCATAAAATACATCAAAATATATCATAGAAAAGCTTGCATCATATCAACATCACAAAGATATACCCTATCCTTAATCAAATATCTTCATTATGTCGTTTAATGATATTAATTTTAATGTAATCAAATTAATTGGACATGTTCAATAATTGCTTTCGGCTGACAGTGAATGTGATGAATACATACCTACCGAAGAAGTTGGCTTGCATTTTCGTAGCTAACGGAATTTATTTTTTATTGAAACAAATTGACAAATGTAATAAACAAAAACTAGGGCATGGCACACCTGCAACTAACCAAATCCAGTCTTTACGTAATCGTGAGTTGATTTTCTCCTACACGGATTAGGATTTATAATTCATTGCGATTTGCATGTTGTGCAGAGATACCCCACAGGGCAGTGATTGAAGGTCCATGAATTCAACCACAATGGATCATATACGTGATCGACTTATGTGTCTTTAGTTTTTTACCCACGAACGATGCATAATTTAGGTTGTACAGGTATGCGAATGTTTCTATAGAGGGGATGGAATACAAAGGTATAGCACCTCTTTTTAGAATTAAACACCACACAACTTAGAACACTGTAAATAACCGAAGACTGAACAATCAAATAATATGAATAAACGAATAATTTTGTCAATTAGTGTTGTTTTTCACTGAGGTTTCGAAAAATTTCAACAGTTTGACACAGTCTTTCACTTTCTGCCTATCTAAGACAGAATCAGTATCCAATTGTGCTTCATAATACGTCCCGAAGACTATGAACCAACAGGCTTTATAGTACCAGAAGTCTTCATCGTCTGTTTTAGTTTCTCTAATTATACTTCTAATGAACTGTTCTGCAATTTCGCTCTTATGCATTGCCACAAGACAATTTAATATTTGAATTAACGTCCAACACAGATACAATTTGTTCCAACCAAAACGAAAATGATAAATTTCATAGCACAAAGCTAACAATTTTGTATTAGATTGTTTTCCTGTGAGTATTTCTAATATTTGGCGCAGTATAATGGTTGGGTACAAGAACCCTCGGGGGTCATCGTCATCGATAAATTTTACCAGGTACAGAAATGTTGCGATGGCAATATTAATGTCGTCTACATCAACGACTGTTAACTGCACCTTTTCAAATAATAAATTCTTTGGATTTCCATCAGATGATGGACATTGTTCGATATCGAGAGTTTTAAATAATATCTCCATTGACTTTTCTTTTTCACCGTGGCTAATAATAAGTGATTTTATAACATATTTGACTGCCAAAAACTTTTCACCTTTATCAATAAATCCATCCTTACTGATTTCAATGATGCCATTTCCGATATCAACTACGTGGTCAACTGAAACCCATTCTAACACCCATTCAAGCATTCTCAAATGGAATCCATACTTTTGCAATCGCAAAAACAGAAGAACAATATATTGAGTGCTAAAATAATTACCAGCATATATTACACTGTACATCTTTCTTTTAAACAAGGCTTTTTGATTGTCAGTATTTACTAATCTTTCCATAATATCAATTAATTCCACAAGTTTTTCTTTAGAAACACCACCATATTTTTTTGATAAGCACTTTATGATTTCCCCGAGTGACCAAATGCCTTCGTATCCATCAACCAAACCATTCTTAACTGAATCCATTATTTCAGTGCATAGTGACAACAATTCATCTTTATTCAATCCTTCTAAAATATATGCTTCGATTGTTTTGATAATTCTAATAAGGAATTCTTTATGAAATAAATTTGAATCCAATCGACTTGAAAAATCCAACGATTGGTCACAATGACCCTCCTCGTCTGACCAATACAATGTAACATATGCAAAAACATCCAAATGACAGATTTGTTTTGACTCAGTCAATATATAAAATAATTCCAACACTTCTTCATCCTCTGCAAGTAAAAACTGATGAACTTGAAATTCATCGAATACTCCGAAATCAACTATTCCATTGGAGTTTTGATAAATGAATGCCCTGGCTGGAAATGACGTAGAATAAAACCAAGGTGCCATAAGATACCAAGCATCTGTTAATTCACTGGGATGTTCCATTAGACAGAACATTTCGGATTGTATTTGATTACATAGATCAGTCTCTCCATTCCGTTTGAACAGATTGGAAATCGTTGCCAAAGCTATTAAACTGAACACTTTGTGATTCTCTTCATTCCAGTAGAAATTATTTAATGCAGATTCATGAATTAACGTGAGGAGTTCAGTCGTCTCTTTACTTACATTTCTAATATTAAACGCCAACACAAATTCAAGAAACAATATCATCAATTCATGCTGTGGGACACACCTACCATTCACCATATCAACTAAGAACCGAGTCAAAATGTCAACAGGTAGTCCAGATTCCTGAATTATGCGTTTTCCTTCTAACTCCAATATAGCTTTTGTTAGTTTATGATCTAATCCATGCCGGTGTCTAACAAATTCATATATTTTATAACAATTCCGTAACATGGATGGGGAAACCATCCAAAAAGTTGTCCATCTATTGCAATTTAGTACAAGGTGAATTTCTAAACCATCAGCGTCCAATGCTTGGGTTAGGCTTGTCTTATATATTTCTGAAGAGCAAATCTGCTCATCATCCAACTTCCAAAATTCAATAAACATCTCTGCTACTGAAGTTTGATATCGTTGCCCAAGGTCTAAAATGTTTTGCCAATCCAATCTGATGTAAATAAACTCGTTTACAAACATTAGCCTCCGCAGGACCTTTTTATTCATCTCAGTATCACTAATAGACAGCATAAAGTCCCTAATCAATCTGTGTGACGATATTTTGCAGCCCTTTAAATCGCCTTTTGGTGTAGAATTGTCATTATCTACCCGACACATGGAGTAAGTTTGGATTAACTCTACTGCCTCTTCAATGTCCTCTGAGTCTGATTTATATTCATCTCTATCAATGTCACTTTTGTTCAATCTGTTGACATATTGATAAAACTGGATCAAATCGTACAACATTACGCCATCGCCATTGAAATATGCCAACATGAGCAGAATATCTACAGCTAGGAGACCATTTCTTCCATTCATTAATTTCATGTCATCCAAAATAACACTCCATGCTTTAAATGTTGTTGAATTGTAATTGTAGTCAACATTCAATGGATAATCCATCAATTTGGTTTGGTCTTTATGAAATAGTTCGAGGTATTCAGACACACCAAAATTCTTCCTCACAGAATGATCTCGTTTGTGTTTAATGAATGAGATGGCCTGTTGAAGTACCAGCGGAAAATGCCCCATCGTGTCACAAAATTTAGTTGCATCAGATACAGAAACACAGGACCCAAATCCATCTGTCACCATTTTCACAGATTCGTCTGGATTTAGCATTTGTAGTTCAATATTTACCCCTGCATTATTCAATACCAACTTATTCCTAGTCGTCACAACTATTAAAGATATATTGCCCAGCAGTGGTTTACAACCTTGGATGAGTTTCTCAACCAAGCTGTTTCTTTTATCAACATTGTCAACAATTATCAGTATTGGCCATTTTTTAAGTTTCCTATTGTAAACCTCTAAAAAGATGTCAACTATATCCTTATCCGATTCTATTTTGAGGTTGACACTATCCGCCAATCGTTTAATGGATGTCTTAAAACTCTCTTCACTGTCGCCATGTGTCCAGATACAGCTCCCGTGTGCAATATTGAGGAAATTTATTCCGAATGTTCTGACTAGTTCAGACTTACCCACACCTCCAAGCCCACTTACAACAACCAGGTTCTTCTTCTGGTGGTAAAATTTGTTCAACATTTGAATTTCGGTACTCCTCCCGACAAAATTTTCAGAAGGTTTGCATAATTCGAATGTGATTGGTCCGTCAACTTCCGAATTGGTCACCCTTGATTGATTCCTGCCAGTCGTAGCTGTCATTTGGACCACTGTGCATGACAGGTCAGGATATTGGCCATTGAGGGCCTCTGTAATTATAAATACCCATTAGCACAAATATAACTTCATTCAACTCATCACTACTGACCAGCAACTGACATGAATTTTTCTGAAATTAAAGCTTCATAAAGCTTTCCTATCGTTGCCTCCTTTCCATGAACCATGACCCAATCACCCAAGATCTTGATGAGAATCTCTTTGATCGTCATTGTGTTGTTATTGTATGACCTGTCCCACTGATCAAAATCTGGTGAAGGTGTTTGGAGTGCATAATAAAATTCTTTCCAAGTACGAACGAACTGAAGGTTTTCAGTGAGAATATTCACGACCTCTCGCAAATTCACAATCGATTCAACTGCAATTAATAACACACATTGTTTTCCACCTCCTACATTATACTATTTAGTACAAGACATTTAAGAGTGACTGAAGGCTGTTTATAAATTACCAGAAGTTGTTGATTTCCTCGAGGGTCCTGGAAATTCCCCATCGTTGGCATCCATTTTCAGAAGTAATCTGGTCACTTGTATATTCCAAAATGACGTTGACAACACTGAAATTGATTAATCGTGTGGAATTATTGACTGCGCAAAACTGACGGACAACACCCAGAACAAAGGTTAAATGATTCAACTAAAATCTCCACGTCATTCAATATTAACCGGACTGAACTACATTATAACCTTTCATGATTGACAAACCTTAATCAGTTAATTGATAAGATTACATCTTTGCAGACCAGTAAGTAATGAAATCAGCCATCTGGTACAATTCTGGTACAATTTATTATTTGGCAACCATCTCCAGAAGATGGCTTCCAAATGAATTGTACCAAATATATTCCAGGGTTTTATTAATTTCGCAAAAAAGGCAATTTGTTTCTTTGGAGATTCATAGATCGTGATCGGCTTCAGAGGACAGGAAATCTTTATTTATGACTAAGTGAAAGTCCTTGACCACAGGAACGGCAACCGAAGGGCATATCCTGTGCTCGTAACGGAATACATAAACCGGAAATACTATTTTAAACAATGGTTTATTCACCATAAGCATTTCCGTACGTCGACCTATTTGACGTTCCTTTGCATCTACAACCATCACTCTTTTATTTAGTACAAATTAAAGAGTGATTTACATCAAGTTATCTAACAAACGGCTATTAAATATTATCTAATACAATGAATTATATGTAACAAATTTGAATTTGGTCAAAATTTAAATATCAAGTACGCGTTGGTTAAAACCTACCCTGTATTGTCCGGTGTCCGGTCTGATGCAAATAAGAAATTTGCCTACCGGTTTGGTAAAGTTTGTACGCAAATACAAATGAGGAGCTCTAATTACGTGGGTGGGATTCATGTAATGTTGAGTAGAACCATTCCATATGTACATATCTGACCCGTAAATGCGCAATTCTGTTGGCCATTATTTACCTTGAAGCATTGTTCAGGGTAATCTTATCAATAATGTGCAAATATGAAGCAACTCATTTGCGAATGTCGAGTGGACA
>JAQIWQ010000186.1:0-22447 GCA_034695825.1 Folsomia inoculata | reverse complement strand
TTCCATTTCTGTCCTCTTTTGGGACCATCTGTCTGGCCCTCTTTTAGAGCATCTAATCTAATTTCGTTATCATGTCCTGTCATCGTAGGCGCATCCATCTAACCAAAGATCTTGGCGTTATGGCTGGCATTCGTCCAAATCGGACTTCGCATTGTCTTGTCGCCATATGTGTGTATGGCATTGACATAACTCAGATTATGACCAAATAAAACCAACGATGATAACGAATAAATAGAAATGAAGGCTACTAATCAAATTAAAAACCTCATAACTCCAGTATTTCCGAACGTAAGTACAAGTATCACAATTATTCTATTATAGAACCAAACCAAATCATAATATCCAATGTCCTCTAATTTATTATGTATTATTATTGTCCTTGTCTGTCGGAATGAAATTCCGGACCACGCGACGCGATATGACATCCCGCAATCCCATGCTCGTCAATGACGAGTTGTCATAATCATAACTCGAATAATATATATATATAACAAAAGCACAAAAAGGACAAAACTATCCCTTCATAAGTCTCCCAACTAAATCTAAGCTAAGAGTACTTTAATACTATAAGTACTCTTAGAATCTAAGAGGATAAGATGTCTTCATTGTAATATTCTAAATGAGTTGTTGTTCTTTAAAACAAAGGTGAGTCAGAAATAGAGTTGATCTAAATCAATTCATGAGTGACGTTAAGCACATGTGACGAACTACTCTGTCGGACCTTTCCAAATCGTACTTAATCTATCCATCAATCTCATGCAATGTAATTTCACAACAATGTTATAAAACCCGGATTATCAAAACAACATAATTTCTAATTTCGTCAACAACAAAACAATCGACCGATATACAAAACAACCAAAATCAGCACAGCCAGCCAGGTAATAAAATAACATGTAACGTTGTACGCATTTAAGCAAAAAACAGGAAACAGCAGAAATTAAGGAAATCTGTATAATACAAATAAAATACACACAAAAAACTCACCAACAAAACTGGAAAATGTAGCAATCTTGGTGTTGCCAATACAGAAATTATTATTATTCAAAGTGCTTTTTATGCAGTTTAAATCAACAGTAAATAAATCTAGTTATCTTTTGAATAAATAAACGTGGAGAGCACAATCTGTCCATTTACCCGCTGATTCCTTTAAAAATGTTCAGTCAGTATTTAACTGTGCAAAAAAACCATGTATGCAATTTCATGTATATAATATCATCATTTGAGTTGCATTTAATATCAATTGAATACAGTACAAAATATTTGCAGAGTTCGCTGATATCCTTAAACATGATACCTACAATCAGCCAGATAATCAATATCATTACTATCTCATTTATGCAAATTAATGGGGGTGTGTTCTCTCTTCTGACTGTTTTCTTGTATCTAATTGCGTACGTACATCAAATGTAATCAGTATGCATGCAAAAATTACAAGTATTACACATCCCCAGTTCTGTTTGCTAATAAATTGCCTTCATTTTCCAACTGCGAAGTTCAGGATTATATAAAGTACAGCAAATCTTTGATTACATTACAGATAATTGTCATTCCACCATTTTTTCACCAACTTTATCAGCATTGAATTCAGTTCAACTAAATTAATGACTTATTTCATCAATGTCCCCATTGGACAAGTACAACAAAAAATTATCCACATCTCCTCCAGACGAATATTTATAAACCAAATTCAATGCGTTTTATCTATTCAATAAATGCAAGAAAAATTAAAGTCGGCATTCATCCATTTTATCTAAAAGGCCACATAAGTTGCTTAAAAAGGCCAAAAGTACCTTAAAATGTTTCATTATTATTGACGCACATACATATTTAATATTATGACGGATCAACTTGCGTGATATCATCAACCTATGAAATTATTAACTACTTTCAATTTGATTTCTAGCTAGAAATTTCTTCAGGAAATAATTACGCCAATTATTTGGGTCAAAAACGTATACCTCGAAACGAGAGAAATCATAAAACGCCAAGTACATAATTAAACAAAGTTATTCAACATCGTCATTCGACCGACATCGACATTAAGGTTATTGTATTACTTCGACGAACAAATGACGGGTACATACACAACCCACCCTACTCGAATTATTTTGAAAACGTGGGCGCTAACTGCCAGTTAACTGGCGACAGAAATTCTTGGCATGAAATTATTATCCGCGCAAGAAACAATGCGACCTTGGAGTTTGGCGTTTGGCGTAAACAACGCAGCCGAGCCAAGCCACAGATAACGTAACTTGATCATCTTTGTTTGTCGCTTATATATTCTTTCTTGAATCCTCCTTATTAGACAATTCATCCGAAATTGCGAATAAACGAACGCTTATATCCTCTAATATCTCTCTAAATATACTTTCTTCAAGTTTCTTCCCATTTCTTGGACTTTTGCCAACAAACTATGTAGGATCCTCCTAACCATTCACTTCGCAAGGAAATTCAGGCCACCTTGAAACTTCAACTTTGTGGTAGAAAAAGATTCTACTTCCATTCCAGTGATTAAATATCTCATCTCGCATCGCATGACTGCATGACTGGCCAGGGCAGGCTACCAAAAATATGATGAGGTGAGGTCCAACAAATGATGCAAGAATAAGAAAGATATTGCAAATCAATAAAAACATGTCCAAATGCTGCTAAATTACTATAACCCTTGACGTTGACGAAATGGATAAAGAGATTTCAACATACCCAAAAAAAAGCTATAATTACATGCTGACTCACTAACAATTAAGCTGGATTGATTTCATGTCAATGTTAGAGTAAGAGCCACGCCATACCAGACAGACTGACGACCATACTGGATACTGGTCTTGACTGGACTATGTCAGTTGAGTTCAATTCGTCTGTTTTGTCTGTTTTCACAAAAAAATGATAACAATGTCAGGGATAACACGTGCACCATTTACTCTAATCTGATTGATGATGAAGTAATCATTAAATACTCTGAAATTCAAAGTCACTGCCTGCTGTGCAAAAATTAAAATTGATCCAAGGAAGTCTCCTCCATAAACAAATTGCAGCGTCATATACACCAGACAAAATTTGCCACTTAATTAAACGACTCTTTTCATTTATATTGCAGACATCGCATCCATGTACAGTCAATCAATAATATAAGCATTGATTAGTAACTTCACGTGACGATAAATTTGATTGCATGCATGAAAGAAATTTGAATGCCAATATTTTGCACAAGTACCATAAACCTATTATGAATGAATGAATGAATGACGCTTGAAAACTTTTTCTACGAAACAATTAAAATCTAACTGCGCAGAGAGTACAGAGCATTTTTTCAAAATCAGTGTAATCTAAAATTGAAATTGAATACTTGATATAATCGTAAATAAATCAATTTCACAAGATAATAAAAACGTGTCACGAACGGTGGTGTCTGCCAACCCTGCACAGGTCAATTTTCTGTAAATATGTCGGGTAGGAAAATTACAAGAAAGTTTTCCTGGAAGAAATCGCAAAATAAGGATCATATTTCATAAACATTGCCATTGTTCATTCCACTCATGATATCCAGCCAATAAATCGACGCCACCAAGACGTCAAACAATACAATATTAAAAACATTTTGTACTACAAAAAACAGTTTTAAGAATCCATTATTCTGAACAGTTCCTTGAAGGCTATTTTAATCTGGACTCATTCAGTCAGTCATAAAAAACCCAAAGCATCATTTCTTATTCAATGTAAATATATTGTAAACTTTAACTGTTTGAAACATTTAGAGAGAGGATGTTGAAAGAATTGAAAATGAGGTTTAAAGTTTCCAAAACGAAAGCAATGAAATAATTTCGCTGAATGAATTTTGATTGTTTCTATTGAAAGTAGGTCCACTGACTCTAACTGACTCGGCAATTACGACCAGGATGTGACAGTAGGTCGGTCTTGGTTAGTGGAGCGTAGTGGAGGACAAACATGAGTGGAAAATTCCCAAATTTAATGATAACAGCTTTGATTTTATTCAATTTAGTGAATTCAATACTACTACTTGACTATGTATATCGTCATCATTCATTGTATTGTTCATGGCCCTGGTATTGCTATAACTAACCTAACCAAGACGGACCATCAACTTTTTCATTTGTTGCAAATTTCTTACATAAGCGGATTTGATATGATCCATAAGGACAGGGACAGGAGTAAAACCCTACTATCCTATTCAACGCCTGGCCTGGTCTGCCTCTGCTGCATGTTAACTATGTAACTCTGCGAAATTGCGAAATACCAGCTGAGGAGGAGAAAAAGTGGATCGATATTTATTCTCTATCAATATTTCACACCTTAATTGATCAATCCGCCACCCATGACCACATCCCAAGCATAAAACTGTATATCCTAAATCATACCCTAGTGTATTTCAGCAAATTGACACTGAAATTGACACTGACCAGAAATGAAATAAGAGCGCAACATTATGAAAAAATTCTGCAATTGTTAAATGTTTCATTGTTATATACAAAGAGAGAATTGCTTCTAGATGGATTCTCCGTCATTCCGACTCATCAACTTACAAATTGAAACACGCCATGCACAATGCACACCATGGTCATAATGGTCATGCCATACCACACGTCATTTACCGATTGCTGATTGGTTGATGACCACATATTGTTGTACCACCATTTACTATCTTTCTTCACAACCAAGTAAATTATAAATAATGCATCTGTCTGTAACACAAACTTACTGTGCCGACTTCAGATAATTGAGAAGGGGAAATTGGTGTAAAATTCATTCATCCAAAGCCATTAACCAGAATTTTCATACCGCTTTTAGTTAGTTGCACTTTCCTTGCACGCTATACGCTAATGAAATGAATAAATGTCGGATAATTCATGTGAGTCAAGTAATGATATATGTTTCTATTTCTAATATCAAAACTATCAAAACTACTAGAGGTGAGAAGGAAGGACACTCAGGCTACAAACATCCATTACCATAACACGCGTTCATTTTACGATTAATCCTTTCACCACTGATCTGATGAATGACAGACAGACATGACCAGACCAAACCTAATGGTATTGTCCGTGTCCGTCACGTGTTCCAAGTACAATACATGGCGTGGTCTGGTCTGGTCATGTCGTGGTAATGGATATGAGATGAGACGATTTTGATCCACTCCAAAAAATACCCGGAACATTATATTGCATCGCAGTTTCGCAGTAGCAATTAACAAAGATAGCGTCATCAGTTTAAATTGTTGTTCATAATTATGAATTGCCTACCTATTTCAATGCGTATGTTACTACTGCGTTGATTCTACAATACAACCAAGAACCTTATTAAACTGACTAAACTGAAACCACCATCGTCATCGTTCTTTCTTCACCGCAAAATCAAGTCATGAATTTAATTCCATCCACTTACGCAACAACTTTTTTAACCACTAATAAAGCATAACAAAAGCCCCCTACTACGATTCCAGTCCAAGTCAAGGTACAGTAGAAAAGTCAAAACAACTATGGTCAGTAAGTGAGTCATTCATCATCATAATAATACTTTGTTCGCTAAATAAATGAGTCAATCACGTCACTATTCTCTCTGTAATGAAGGAATGTATGCGTAATGTCGGCTAATAATAGTAACTCCCCAGTGTTAATTTATTTAGCGAGTTTCCTTCAGCTTGAATCTCAAAGTTTAAGTTGCATTTTGAATATAGGTCAAGTGCAAATATTCAGGAAGGAATCAGAACCAGATTAATCTTTATCGCTCTTTACTGTTACTACTACAACGTGGGTCGGGTCGTCCGTATTTATTATTCTATCCTTTCCGGATGTTATTTAAACTGCACAATTTCACCTCTTCAACAATTTTCAACCTTAAATTTCTCATCAAGACAAAGACAAAAAACAACCCAAAATAAAGGCCAATTTCACACCTTAAATAAGTTAATCCCCTCGAAATCCTCCTTGAAGGGGATTACTCTTTCTTACAATTAGAGTACAATTTTAAAAACCATGTCCATCAACAAAACGAAATGCATTATGCAAAATATGAATGAGACCTGAAAAAAGAATAGAAATATCTTTCTTACCTTTTGACAGGTGATGGTATCAGCCTTTCTAGTATCGATAAGTGTATTATCCAAGTCGAAAAGAATTGCAGAGATTCTCGCTCGAGCAGTTCGCTTCCGATTTTGTTCCATTTTTTTCAAGATAATTTGCAGTAGATTAAATTGGCCAGTGGTGGTAGTCTTGATATTGATGGGTCTTGATCTTGATAATGACCTCACGTTGGGTTGAGGGGACAAATGAAAGTGACGAGGACGAAGCAGTCGAAGGGAGGAGGACGATAGGGGAATAATGATGAATGAATTTGAACAATGAAATCACTTTTTCAGCAAAATGTTTGTTTTATGAATTTTGTTTCTTTGTGAGAGTATTCGCACGCACGTGTGTTGTTGTTTCGAATGTAGTCAGCGGAGTAGTGACAGTAAAACCCAGCCCACAACTCCTTTTATCCTCGTTTTCGTTCCTCTCTGCGCCACCAAAACCATCAACCAGCCAACCTGACTCTGCTCTGGCTAGCTCAATAAGGTCCATAAGAGGACAGGGAACGTCCACAAACTATCTTTATTCACAACAATTAACCATATTCACCAACTCTTTAACCTTGCGAGCTTACGACTAACTGGCTTGGGTAGCACAAGTAGTAATCTATCTATGCTTTCATATTCATATCCTGTCCAGCCCATACGTATGTTTTATTATAGCACAAGCTTTAATTGGATTTACATAATAAGCATTGGCTCCAACAAATGGTAAAAAATGGAATCAAATCCAAATTTTTGCAGAAGTGAGTGAAAAGAGTTGATGAGAAAAGTTTGATTTTACCATATGAAAGTGAAGTGCGAATTCTCCCCACACCCCGCTCAAATACCCCGCGAGCGAGGTCTGATTCTTGTTTAGACTTGTTCATCAACTTTATAATAACACACGGAAACATTAATACACGTTTTCTTGTTTCCTGAAGTCAATTTTTAGTGCCTTTTAAATAACTTTAAAAAAATAAAAAGCTCCCAGTTTTTAGCAACTGTCACTCATAGTGTATTCTCGTCCGTCAGCTCTACAGAACGTTGTCCACAAGACGGCAACAGAACAACATTCACAACCAAGGTGAGCATTTGTCTTGTTGAAATTTTCTGGTTCAAAAAATAAGAATTTTAATCATTAAATTAAATATCCTTTTTTCGATACGTTCGCTAGCTAAACAAGGAGCAACTACAGAGAAAAATGTCAAGTCTATCCACCAGAAAATCCGCCGGTAATAAGGAAAACCAGAAATCAAAGGAGAAGGAAACACCTGGACCAGTTTCATCAAAAAAGGCATCCCATGCCGCATCTACTTTAGCAGAAGCATCAGAAGATGATGTACGTGAGGTCGACGATGATAATGTACCTTCAGGACCACAACTCCTTAAAGTTTTGGAGGTAAAGTGATAATAATTATATTTATTTAGGTATTTATTGAATTGTTAAATAACTTGAATCGGGATGCATTACCAACCATTTTAGGGGAACGGAATCTCGGCTGGGGATATCAAAAAACTTCAAGAAGGTGGGTTTCATACTGTAGAATCTATTGCGTACGCTCCAAAAAAGGCACTCATAGCCATCAAAGGCATTAGTGAAGCAAAAGCTGACAAACTATTGGTAAGAAACATTATTAAAATATGAATGATGAGGAGATATCAGCCATCAGCGTGTTAATTCCTGGACTGATTGCTATCTGATTTTAACAGGCAGAATCAGTAAAACTTGTCCCAATGGGATTTACAACTGCCACAGCCTTTCATCAAAAACGGGCTGACATTATTCAGTTGACCACAGGATCCAAGGAGTTGGATAAACTCTTGGGTGGCGGTATCGAAACTGGATCCATCACAGAAATCTTTGGCGAATTTCGTACTGGTAAAAGCCAAATTTGTCATACTCTTGCAGTTACATGCCAAGTAAGTTGGGAGTTTTTAATTAACAGCAATGTTTAAATGAATAGTCAACTAATTTATGAATATCTATTTATCGTGTAGTTGCCTTTGGATTTGTGTGGTGGAGAAGGAAAATGCCTGTACATTGACACTGAGGGTACGTTTCGTCCAGAAAGATTACTTGCTACTGCTGAACGATATGGCCTAACTGGATCTGAAGTGCTGGACAATGTCGCCTACGCCAGAGCATACAATACAGATCATCAGAGTAACCTGTTGATTCAAGCTACTGCTATGATGACAGAGTCCAGGTGCGGATGTCGGCATCGATATTTACATAAAATGATCAATTTTGAGTGCTATTGATGCAACTTACTTTGTTTATAGGTATTGCTTGGTCATTGTGGACAGCGCAACCTCTCTTTATCGGACGGATTACATTGGCCGTGGGGAGCTCTCATCTAGGCAGTCACATTTGGCACTATTTTTGAGGAAACTTTTACGAATGGCAGATGAGGTGGGTTTAACGTTAATTTATTAAACATCAACAATGGCAAATTAAGAATGAAATACTCTCACCGCTTTATAATTTGCAATCACCAGTATAATTAAGCAGATTTTAACAACAATAACAATCATTAAGTTGCTTTAAAATAATTGTTTAGAGCTTATAAATTTAAATAACCTTCATTAGTAAAGTACAAATGTTTTAAAGTTGTAATTTTGTGCCGAGTTCCGGTTTCCGAACCTATAATCAACAAAGAAAAGTTTATGATTGAGATATACTGTTATAATAATGACATTATTTAATTAATAACGTTCAACTTAATAAATTACAGTTTGGAGTGGCCGTAGTAATTACTAACCAAGTTGTGGCGACAGTAGATGGAGGTGCAATGTTCCAAGCCGACGCTAAAAAGCCCATTGGTGGTCACATCATGGCACACGCTGCCACCACAAGGTATGCACTGTTCATGGTATGGCGGTAGCTTCGATCATCAATTAACAAAGTGTTTCGACATTTTTTACAGGCTCTCTCTCCGTAAAGGAAAAGGTGAAAACCGAATTTGTAAAATTTATGATTCTCCCTGCTTAGCCGAATCCGAAGCCACATTCTCCATCAATGCAGATGGAATTGGAGACGCGAAAGATTAATGTTATAAAAATATTTTACTATTTTTACTAAAGACTAAAATTTAGTCGCTAAAATATTGGAAGAGAGCAGAAGTACAGTTTCCTACAGTGCAGAATGTAGATATTTTAAGTTTACACTGGCGATCTTTAAGTTGTCCAAGTTGTCCTCTTACAATTACTTTTGTTGTGAATAAATACGTCAAGTCATATGTCATATCCCTTACCTAAAAGTGGTGTTTATCCTTCTGCCAATTGTAGTCCAAAGCTTTGTAGAGTGAGTTGTCTGGAAAACGTTCAATCCAGGACTGGATTAGTCCTTCAGGTGTAGCCTCATAGGTCTTAAGGGTCACAGTATCTCCTTCAAGTACGGTGTTGTGCTGCACAAAGAACTTTCTTGGTTGCTTCTTATCCATGATAATCTCTCTCCATTGGGCCCAGGGAAATTTTCCATCGTTATCCACGGCAGTTAACTTGCCAAACATTTCTCGAGCAGATTTCTCATCCGCAGTAGACTTGTAGACTTGGATTTTTAGTAGATAGTCGCTGATTGCTTTACGTCCCACCGTATCAATTTTACTTCGGTCCAAACTAATGAGCAAATCCGGCTTTCCATCGCTCCCAACAGTTTCCTCAACATTGACCAGACCTTCACCAGCTTCAATCAAAACTCGAAGAATAGAATATCGAGCTTGAGAATGCGCCTGCATCCATTGTTTGTTATCCGGTTGATACATTTCCAACGCTTTGGCAGCACCAGCATAAATCATGGACAGCCAATTAATGTAAATGATGTCCTCTGCCTCTGCTCCTTCATAGCCGAATACTCTATAAAAATACCCACAATATTTTCATAGGGTTTTCTCATTATCAAGATAATTTCAATCTTACTCGAGCAAAATGGTCTTGTCTAGAGACAACAGAATCCCAACACACTCCGCTCTACACTCTTCAAATGCAGATCCCATATCTCCAAAGACAGAATCATACGTGTCATTATGATCGTAACACCGTTCAATCTGCCGAAAAAAAAGACAGACATACGATGAAATTAATTAACTAAAACATGAACATGATTTAAAATACCAATTGTCCAGTCAATGGATTCTTTAAATCCGCAGAGTAGTTTGTTGAACCGTCATCATTCTTCTTCAGCAACTTTCCTGAACCATGACCAAGAAGTTCATGGAGTGCGACTTGGACCTGCACAAAAATATAAGATTTTTTAATCTTATATCAAACTTACCCACCCTATCAAACTCACCGAAAAAGCAGAGACCCTGTATTTCTCTAGCATTTCTTTATCTTGAACGGACAGAAATGGAATCACACTGTCCTTGTAGCTAGCCGGAATGACATTCCCCAGAGACACATTTTTGAACCCCTCATTCTGGCGAATTTCGTCATCTAAAAAAAACAACCATCATAAAAATAGTTTTGTGCAATTTAAAATTAAAATGAAATTACACACAGTTCGGAATATTAATTCCCGCAGGGATTCCACTTCCAGAAAAACTAAGGACATCCAAAGATGTAAAATCAGGCTTTAAAAATGTCTCTCGCTCAAATTTTTTTGGCCAAGGAAGCAGTTTCAAGTACTCGACAGCATTGTCAACTAATTTGCCAAATTTCTTGGACGTCTCTCTGTTCACTACTGCAACAAACCCTTCGAATTCCGCACGAACTCCGGTAGGATCACGGTACGTTTCAATGAAGCCGATATACCTAACCAAACAAATATTGACGAAAATTTAAAAGACATTCTCCAACGTCTTGTCTGAGCAAGAAACTTACGTTTCAATAACGGGTCCCTTGTCCTTAATCCAGTATCTCGAGCCTTCCTTATGGCTCTCTACAGAACCTTGTCTGAAACTTTTGGAGTAGCATTCGAGCATATTTTTCTCACCAGGATTGGACGCAAATTCCTACAAATAAAAAACTCCGAAATTATATACCCACCCCCGCAGAAAATAATCATGTCATACCTTCGCCTTTTCCAAATACTCTGCTGTCCCAGCCATCAAGGGTGAATAGTCCCCTCTAGTTAGACTTATCGTCACTCCCTCAAACTCTACGCTTGATGGACAAATTTCGTCCGTTTCTGCAGAGGCACTTCGAATCTATAAAAATAATCAAAAATTGCCCTTAAATTTTCCATCCTCGCCCTTCAATCCATTCTTACTTCAAACAATACTGAACCTTCCTTCACGTTTTTCGTTTTGAAGCATCTCGTATTCCAAGCTTCCAGCTTTTCTTTCTTCAAAAACTTCTGAATCAACTCTGAATCTTCTTTCGTGCAGTTTGCGGAAAAATATGTCGTTACTCCCTGGATAGCAGGGAGGAATAAAGTTAATGACATGACCATGAATGAATTTGAATGTCATTCATTGATACCTTCTCTCCAAGTCCGAGTTGCCTCTCCTTGTCCCCTAAAGTGTACATTTTATCCTTGACATATTCCCATTTTGCTTGAACGTCATCTGCAGCCATTCCCAAAAACTGGGACTTGCCCAACAGAACAGAAACCTTATCACATGGGACTCCTGGGATGAATTTGGTATCTCCAAAACCTAGATAATCACCAACCAACAACTTATATCATAATCATGTCCAAGACATTAACGAAATTAAATTGATAACCTTTGTAGTTCCCCATTGATGCAAAAACTCCACTTGCGTACACCAAAAGTGCCTAAAATAAATAAAAATCCATCCATCCATCTCAAGCCTCCACCCCCTCAATTCTTCTAAATAAATACCTTCCACTCATCCTCAGTAAAGTTGCACTCGTTGATTGCAATGGCTTTTAACCCTTCCACCCCATTAGACTTGAATAGGTCATGCAACAAGGAAAAAATGACGGGCGACTCGGGAGACGTCTACAAATTCGAATCAACAAATTATTTAGTTTTTCTTCCTAACCTCTGACCTGACCTTTTCTTATCTTTGCCCACCTGCACCAGTACTACCAATCCACCAACCCAAGACCCCTGGCTTAGGTAGTGAGAGTAGAGCTTTTCCTGTTTGCTAAGACCATCAAATGCTTCAGAACAATCCAACGACACCACAGGCTGTTCCAGTGGGAGAATGTAGTGCTTGAGCGCTTTGTCGTCCGTTGCCGCCATGATGGTCATACTACTCTTGTGGCTCTTATTGGAGATGCTAAGGCCAATGTCAACGTCAAGGTCTTTTTCCTTTGTGGCAGTGGCTGGGATACTAGACGTTGACAAACTGGTCAGTTTACTGTAGTTTCTGAGAGAAAAATATTTAAATTTAATTTATATAACAATTTGCACCGTTTTTATTGCTTACCTGGTTTGAGCTGGTGCAAAAAGTTGACTGCAATCGATTTTTGGACAAGAAAAATGAATTCTAGAATTTTGTGCCGGCGAAAAATGCGACTGCCTTCTCAAAATTTGGACTAAACTATTTCTAACCACAAATACAGCGACTCGCATCGATTTGATTCTAAAATCAACTAAAAAATACTTTTTTTTTAGAAAATCTTGGAAAAAAACGTGGAATTCTACTGGACGTACGTTCACCGTACAGACCGGAGAAATGAGTGAATGACTGCCGATTGGTGGTGGTGGTGGTGGCAAGGACAAAGAAACGGCCACCCACACTGTAAATAATATTGAATTGAATTGAATTTATTATTATTATACTCGGACGTAGTAGAATTATTAACCTTTACATAGTCATGAAGATACATTATGCAAATAAATTAATCTAGTTTTGTGAGTTTACACACAAGAACAAAAGAAAAGAACTAACTAAGCCATACTGTTAATTAAACACTACACTAAAGACTAGACTAATTAATAACTAAATTAAATATGAATTATCGATACAAGACAGCATGTATTCTAAAGAACTTCCAAATATGGTAGCTGACGTACTAAACTCATCATTCACATATTTCATTAACGTAGGCAAGGTGGAATTACGAAGCCTACCTGTTTTACACAATTTAGACCGCAATAACTGACTATTATTACGTGCTGCTTTAATTTAGGCAAAAAATTCCTAAACCTAGTATTTAACAAAAGTTTTCGACCGAAACTAACCAATGTATGTTTTCTACGATCACTTAAACATTCTAACTTCGACTTATCAAGAATTTCAACGTAATTAAACCGATCGACCCTCGTACGCCAAATAATATGAGCATTTGATGCTCATAAATGCATGCACTTTTTTGTGCAAATTTTTGCATGCACTGTGTATGACTATGATGCACAACTAAACGAACATAGGAATATACTTTAAGACATTTATTAATCATTCCAATTCAACTCAATAAGTCTTGTAAGTTTGTAAAATAATTGTTTAAATCTTGACAATTTCTCCAACGCAAAAGTCTGCAACGGATGACAAAGTTTCTATCTCCGGCCCAACACTTGATAAGTCAACCAATATTCGGGCAAATGTTCCTCCATTCCCTTTGGCTAGGCGTTCAGGATTCACAACAATGGAGCCATCCACATCTTTGATAAAATAACGAAGGTCAGATGGAACAATAAGGATGTGGGGACGAATTTCCATTCGGCCATATTGTATCTGATGGCCAACGTCGAGTGGGACAGACTCCTCGGGGGGATAGAGAGGGTAAAAACTTTTTTGGGTTAGCATGTGTCGGGCTAATCTTCCCATACCGTCACCGCTAATTGTAGAGCTAAAGATAGGAACAAGAAAATTGATTACAATGTTTAGTCAGTCATTCGCGTGTTATATTTAAGGTATTTCATTCCTTACTTGGCCAACTCATTTTTTTTCAAGTGAAGTAATGCATCGGTTGAAGTCATACTCATTACAATGCCGTTCATACACACTGTAGCAGGGTCTGGAAGCAGGACAAATCTCTTGTCGGACCTGTGTAATAAAATTTGATGGATGTTATCTATCTCACAGACAAATTATTCAGTCAATACAGAATAGAACTTACTGTTTAAGCTTAATCGAGAATGGTGGTGTTGGATACACCATTTGAGCGTGGACATCTTTATAACTAGGAACAAGCAGGATTTTCGTAGCCGTTTCAGAAATCTTATTTCGAAAGTGTTCCAACTGACTTTGAAACATTTCATCAAACAACGTTGTCACATCTTCAAGCATTTTATGAGACGCTTCAATAAATGGACCGAGTAGAATGCAAACATCAGGTTCATCTCGGATTATCACAGGTATCAAGTCTTCTAGTGGTTCATACTTCATCGAGTCATTAGGAGTGAATGGCCCCACGGCAATCATAATGCTTAGCTGATCTGAAAATAAAAAGCACGCATAATCAGTATTATGTACAGAATTGCTCACACCAAACTTGTTATACCTCTCTTTTTATCGAGAGTAACAGTTTCAAAAGGCAGAGACTCTGGTTCAATCATTCTACTGACACGAAGGCATTTCCCCATTTCATTTCTTCCTTCCATAACTGCAATTTGTCCAGGGAAAACATGACACTCATCCAGTGCAGACAAGTCCAACGTCACGATGTGTCCATTAGAATCATCCAGACATCCTTCAAAATACACACTCCCCATAGTCAATTTCCCATCGCTTCGAATTCTGCCAATGTATCGATGGTCTTCACCAGACATTTCAGCAAGTGATGGTAGACCATAAAAACTTTCAGCATGGGAAGAATCAGATTCTTTTTCATCTTTTTCTAATTTGTCCAAAATTGCTGTTCCCACCCTTTGGAGAACGTAGTCCATTCCCAGAGCCAGGTCTTTGACTTTTTGAAACATGAACTGCAATAAGGTTGCTTATATATTACATCTGCTTCACCCACCTATCCATCCGTACAGTATTAATTCGACTAACTTTGAAGGTATCATTATCATTAAGAAAGCTTGATGTTGGTTTGAGTATTCTGGGTTCACACATAGTCTTATTCGTCTTGTCCCCCTCCCATGGACCAGAGTCTTTACATTTGTACCGGAACACGACATCTCCTTTCTTTCCCCGCTTGCTATAATTTTCCGATGGAGTGGCACTATTTAATTTAAGCAGTACAAGTAAGTAAAGTAAGTCTCATCAATCAGTCATATTCATTTATGAATAGCATTCATTAGTTCATACATCGAAGGTGATATTCCAGCAGGACTCAAGCCAATAACTTTCGGTGGCTGATTCTGGTTGTGGTTCCGAGAAAATAACTTCTTTTCCAGTTTTATCTTCTGAAAATCACAAATTGCAATATTCGCTAGTAAATAAATAAATTCAGAATTTTCTCAAGTAAGTAATAAGTTGGAAAGCAAACAAGCAAGAATAACAAGCCAAGCACGGACAAACACGGAAAAAATTGATGATTTTGAGACATTCATCATCTAATGTCATGAATGAAACCATGTAAATCCAGCATTCCATAAATGAGTCACAATACTCATTCATGAATGAGCCGTTGAAATTCGGACATCTTTAGATGAGTATGGATCTAGTCATGTTAATGCCACAAGCACTAGAAACCTACCCACCTAGAGAAATCACCCTCATTGACATGACACCAGCCAGCATTTCACAAATCACACTTGTCAGTTAAAAATAAAAAAAGTCAAGTCTTCCTTCAGCGTTGCACCTTTCTTGGTCAATACTTCTTCCTCCCTTTGCCACATTTGCTCAATCCATTGTTTCATCTGAATGATGAATTCAAGTCCAATCTTTGATGAGTGTGGATCTAGTCACACGAATATAACAATGCATACTAGGTCCGCACCCACCAAAGAGTAAACCAGCAGGTCACTTGCTTCAGCTTTAACACATCCAAGACCATGATTTCCTTGATCCATCCAGTCCAATGCCAAGTCTTGCTCGAGTCACAATTCACAAAGTAGCAATTGGACTACTTGATTGATTCATCTTTCTAATTGCTGTTGTAAAATATTTATAACGGATCAACATTCCATTGACTTGACGAACTGGGCGCGTAAGTGCTAAGCAAATGTCTTGACAGCACTAATGCCGGCAAGGGAATGCGACCATCAGTCAGTAGCATCACTAGCATTTTCATCTCAGGTACCCAAGCCAAACAAGAAGAGAACAAGCCAGCCAAAGTTGTAAGGAAAGAAAGAATTAAGTAAAGGTATTAGAAGAAGCAGCAGATGAGCAGAGACCAGGTGCAACAGAGTCATTGTTAGTGTTCAAAGAAACGGTCCCCTCATTCCTACCTTTACATTACCTTCCCCATCTAAATATCAGTACCCAGTACCTATCCACTCTACTGCAGAAAGAAAGAACGAGGAAGGAAGCAACACGGCAATGGCACGGTTGGTCCTACCTACTTACTCACGCCAATTATTGTTACGCGAAAGAAAAGTAAAGAAAAGAGGGGCGACGGTTAAGCTTCCCTTCTTATGAATTTATGAATCTCAGAAAAGGCCGTTAGGGATTACTTTTGTTAAGAGGGAGCTAGAGGACGGAACCCTTCTTCTCAATAAATGGGTTCAGTCCAGTCACCACCGACCAACCATACCATCCCACAAGCCACAACCAAGTCCTATTTCTTTAAAGTCAGTCCAATTTACTACTCACCTGGCCCGATCTGATCATCAAGGAAGAACCCTTAGACCCTAAACCTTCCCTTTCCTTCATTCCAATAATATCTACACCTTAATACTTTGCCTACCTGCCTTTCCCTCTGCTACCTTCCTTTCATTTTACAAAATCTTACAAATAGGACCCTACTGATCTGATTTTGGAGGGAATAAACATAAAACACGCCGGCTACTTCTTCCTTCTCCATTGTGTCAGAAAGATACAACTTTTACGGCTCTAAAATTTACCAACCGTCGTCAACTGCCAACTTTTTCCGAGAAGGGTCATTTCTGCTGACATTACCGCAACCGTCCAGTTCAACCATCTCCATCCTCATTTTCCCCAGAAAGAATCCCACTTATTTCATTTTACACAACCCTCAACCAGCCTCTAAAAACTAAACTCTCTGCTAAACCCATCACTACTTCATGTTATGCAATCCATCATTCCTTCCTTCATGAATGAATCAGCCTAGAATAACAATTTCTGTCAATCAATCCAAAATAATAAAAAAACGAACGAAAATATAACCTCAAACTAACCAAAATTAATGCAATTTCAACCATGACGTGGTTTAGTCATTTTTGAAGGAATTTCAATCCATGAGAATCCATGAGCAATAAAACTATGAAATGCAATGCAAATGCATCACCTACCTTCCCTCCCTCCCTTCCGTATATACATATTCCATAAAGAATCATTCTATAGGATATCTAGCTAACGAATGATTGCAACCGTATATCAGCATTACGCATAGCTACATATCGTATCGTTCCATCCATGGTTTAGAATTTAGAATGATGGCAAAAAACGTGGTGGAATGGCATTACGACAAGTTCAAGTTGGACGAACGACGACGACGAGTGATAGATATTTCATGTGATGAGCAACCCTTTCCAATCCAACAACCAGTTTGATTCATTGAACGGAAAACGACTCTATCTTTCAACCCTACCCCTCATCACTACTACAACATACACTACAACCCTGCATGTTTTACAGAAAACCAACGCTGATCATGGTGATGGTCTGATCTGGTCCAGCAAAATTAACAAAGTTTAAGGCAAACCCACGCCAAGCCAAAGCCAACCTTGAAGCCTTGTTTTCATCCACGCCCCCACGACCATAAGGTAATGGTAAATTCTATTCTATCAATGCTATCTCTTTTACTGCTCACTCACCTCTCCCAACAACCATCATCATCACCACACCATATCAATACCTGTTGCACCTAAGAGTAACAAGAACGAACCAACGAAAGAGTACCTTCTATACAATCTACAAACACGCTTGCCGTACTCGGTTCAGTAGTAGCTTCCATACCATGTCCAGTCCATGGTTGGTGTGGCAAATCCAAATCCTAATAAACCTACTTGACCCGGACTGGACGTGGACACCAACCTGACCACAAAATTCGCATATTATATTTTGCTGATCCAGGAGTCTGCCAAATCAAGGACCAATCAATACTGTGTAATGCTTGATCAATGCTATGCTAATTCTATCCTTGCTTTCCTATTTTTAGAAATAAATCAATCACTTAATAACGACTACAATGCAATAGGGAAGAGATGGAGCGTTGTTAACATACCAATACCCCAGCGGTATTAAATACATATACCACTGCTGCACTGCCTAATAATGAGTAGGAACAATGCATCGTTTCCAGAATGAAACAATTAACCCACACAAGTGCAGAAAACACAAAACACTTGTAACTTTTTAACAACTAAAGCAAGGTAAAATGAACCAGAATTATTCCTTAACAGAGTTCCAGCTTGCAAATTCTCTCTCGAACAAATTCCGGGGTTCTTTCACCAAAATAATTCCTGGAAGCGTCCATGGTCAAACAAACAACACGTCGTCGTGTTTAACTTTTCCAACAACAAACTCGGTAAACTCACTCCATCTCCATCCAACTCAATTCCATCCGACTTGTGTTATCAACTTTTACGACATGACAATAATCGTTCGTTCACCATGAATGAATCACCTGAAAAACGGGGAAACTTGTAATATCTGACAACAGACACAGAGAGATTCAAATCCAACAAGACTATCCAAATTCACGTCATAGAATGTTCAATAAATAATGCTTCAAAGTCACAAATGAATAGCACACGAAACTTTTACACTGTCACTAAACAAAGTTTCACATTTTGCTTCCTCTTTCTTCAATGATAAAACAATGATAAAACAATGCACCCCAACCAAACAAAATTAAGAAACAAGGAACGAAAGGCGAAGAACTTGAGAGACCTGGTCTGGTTTAGTCTGTTCGAGACGCTTATCACTTGGAGACTCGGTGGATGGACAAACGACGAACGGGACGGACGCTAGGTTGGAGGAAAGAAAGGAATTTTTTGCCACAGCTAGTTGCATTGGATTGGATCCCCTACTTACCAAACTAAACAAGTAAAGTAGCGTTTGCTTGCTAGATAGCTTGGGTAACAAGTCTTATAAAAATCCATCCAACAGTTGGATTGGTTATAACAACAATTAAGCCGACCCCTCTTCTTTCTTTCAAGCATTCTTACCTGAGTCAAGATTGCTTTTTATTACACAGCTTCGCTTCCATTCCTTCCAGACAACTTACATGCAATGCACAGACCAAACCATGTACCTACTCCTTCGCTACAACAGCGACGACGACGACTTAAGAAAGAGCCCCAGGGCACCCAACTTGTCTGTAACTATCGCACTCTACTACATTGGAAACAGTACAATCGCTTTGTCCGCCGAGTCCAAGCTCCAAGAAATTCTCCAACAATCTTTCCCACCTATCCCATACTTTACTTTTTTACCTGGGGCTCATGCAACATAACCTGGCCGGGTCTACCTATCTACTTGCATGCATGGCATTGCCTTACATATGTACATGTACATACCAACCATGCAACAGTCAACAATGGCCAAGAAAGATACTAAAGACACCCTTCTTCTTTCTTCTGTTAAAACCAAACTTCTCTTTTTATCCCCTGCTTGGCCTGGCCTTACTCACGGACAAAACCTTTTCCAAGCCAAGAACCTCCAAGCCAATTGATGCATTCATTCTCATTCCCTCGTCCGTCCGTCTGGCTGACATAGCTAAATGTGTAGCACTGTAACACAAAATTGCCTGTTCTTTTAACCAATAGGATGGGGTATTTGATTAAAGAAAAAATCCTGAGACATTATATTCTTAATTCCGCAATATCTTCAAGAGCCAGATGTTCAGTTTAGCTCATTCTTTAGTTACCAAACCACGCCATGCCACCGGGCCGGTGCGGTCTGCTTCCTTCTTTCACTCGCTATTTTTAATGCCGCTTATATGTCTTTTTTGCAAACAAGCGTATTCCTTTATATGCCATACGGCCTATACCAGCGATGCATCAAATATCAACACAATGAGCAATAAATGCACAATACTCATGTATGTGATGTCAAAGAATATTTCTAGGTAATACATTATGCAACTTACTCACAAAACTTAAAACTGCTGAATTGAACTGAACTGAAGCTCCCTCGAATCATAAGCCATCTTCTTGTAGAATAAAATATAGTGCAAAGTCATCCAATCCATCCAACAGAACCGACCGACCAACCGGGGGGAGACTGAACTGAAGTATGGAAGATAAAACAAGAACAAGTAATGCAGATCTTTCACTTTCCAGCAATATTATTACAAGCGTCTCCTTCCTTCGTCATTCGTCCTCTCTCTTTTACTCTCTTGATGTAATGAATCCTGTATAAAATCAAACCATTGAATTAAAAAAGTCACTAGGCACAACCAACTACATATAATATCAACTCCCTCTGCATTGATGGTGGTGGTAGAATGGATGGATATTAAATAAGTTTAACAAACTTGAATGCTTCAACTTTACTTAACAAGTATATAATAACACCCCTAAATCAACAAGTAATGAACCATACCAGCTCACTCAAGCAGTTATCGTTCCTACTACTCCTCGTACTCGTACTATTCGCTGGACTGGACACACTGGACTTGTATTTGATACATTATGTACACACTACATAGTCCATCCATCCGTCCGTCTGTCGTGTCGTCCATCTCCAATTCTCTTTATGATGACGACTCTTATTTATCCCCCTGTCCTGTCCCTCTCCCCTCTCTCTCAGATAGATTACTTAATTTTCTCTCAAATATCCTTAATTTCTTTAACTTACTCAGGATGAATGCTGGGCATATGTTTAGCTTGCTTACAGACAAATTCATGAGTTGACGTGAGATGAGATAACTGAACTGATCTGTCTGGCCTTGCCTGATGGATAAACTAAAGAACTTCAGTTCTGGTAGGAAGAACTAGAGCAGTGCAGTGGGTAGGTGGATTAATGGGAAACATTTACTACCACTACACCAATTTCCTACATTATATCACTAAATCAATCCACTACTGCATTGCAATGAACCAGCAATAGCAATATCACATTCTCAATGACCGGTTAACTTCATTAATTACAAATTAATGACTAAGATTAAAGCCAAGAAATGTTGCAAACATGGAGTAAATGAAGAGGAAGAAAGGAAATGCAGAATAAAATGTCAAAAAATGGTAACTCTTACCACAGGGAATATTGGAGTAGGTCCTGTATCATTTGGGTTCTTGTAGAGATTAAAAATATTCTCATCTTCATCACCCGAGTCCATTTCAATACAATCAAATGTCCTCCTCCTATAAAAACAAAAAGACCAGAACAATTAGTACCACAATTGGCAGCTAACCTAAACCTACCCACAATAATTCCTTAAAGGAATTTTTAGACAAAATGTAAAATCAGTAACAATCGAAATAGTCGTCACTTTAATTCAGAAGACCGTCGTTGTTATCATCATTTTTACCACTGACAAAAAGGTAAGCAAACAAAAAACGTTTCTTTCCTAAAATCCACACCCCGACCACACCAAAATACCAGCTAACCACCCACCACATCTGCCTTCCTTCCTTCTGAAGACAAAGAAAAGAGTTTTACTTACTTTTTACTTTACAGATTTTACCCGGGTATTCTACGAAATCCGATGGATTTTCTGATTGTTTCTAGCCTGGCCTCGCTGGTGATTCCACTCCACTTGCTAACTCAAAGCCAACTGAACTGACTACAAAGAAGCCCTCGCTTCATTCCACCCTATGCACTGACAGACACCGGTAAACTCAAACACACAACTTGGGGGTATTACGAGGACTTCCATTCGACACTTTCGACAGTCATTCGACACAATATGTTGACTCGCAAACTGTGTGCTCTGGGTTATCCTAATCTTGCACAATTTGACCCCCATAGTAAGTCAACAATTTTCTTCCTTCTTCATTCATTGTCTTACCATTCATTTAATCATGTTTTGTTTATGATGATATTTTTTACAGATTTCAATCAAAAGCAATACAGGAATCTCGTACTTTGGTTAGAAGAGCAAAAGATTCGTCACTACACGCTTCAGGAGCGTGAACCCCTCCGTCAAACGGAAGGACAAGGCTGGCCAAATGCACTTTCCACCTACTTGGCCCATCTTGGTCTTGATGGCCAATGTCAATGTCAGGCAGAAATATTGGACCAACTATTGACCATTGCTGTCGGTCTCGAGTATGGAGAAGAAGGCAAACGTAAGTAAATTAACAAATTGAATTACACCAGACCAGTTATCATGTCGTCTTCTGTAATGACATAGATGGACAGAAAATAAATGCTTCAGGTTTTGTTTGTTACAGCCGAAATGTTCTTGGAAGCTTCATCAATCAATGTTCAAGCCAAGAAGGAACAACATTCGACCCCACAAATATTGGCGGCCAATCCCTTGGATAAATTGGATTGTAAGCA
>JAQIWQ010000185.1:0-22452 GCA_034695825.1 Folsomia inoculata | reverse complement strand
TTAAGGATAGGGTATTTTTACCGACCATTTTAAATGACGACGCTCCTAAATGCTGTTAGCATCGTTTCAAAATGAGAAAATAATACTGCACTTTACGTGCATTATCGCTAATTCTTTTAAAATGTTGAAATGTTGACTTGGCTTCTGAAATATTTTTATCTTGCAGCTCACCAAGACCGGGTTGAACAAATTGCTGCAATTGCTCATGAACTGAAGTAAGAAATTTTGTCAATTTTGATCAATTCATTTTGGATATTGGTTAGTAATTATCACTCAACTTTATTTTTAGTGCCTTGGGATATCACGACAGTGCTTCAGTTAACCAGAGATGCCAGAGAATTTGCGACCAATGGGATAGACTGGGTATATATTTATTTGTTAAATTCAATGAGATACTCACCTACATATAGGTCATTACATCTCCGGAAATTGTTACTCATATAGTCATACAATCACATTCATTATTGAGTTAAAATTTTCAATTGCGGTCATCAATAAACAACTTTTTGGCACATTTTAAATTATCTAAGCGTTTTTGTATTTCAGGTAGCTTTACACAACGACGTCGCCAAGCTTTGGATGAAGCAGAAAAGGTTCTTGAGAAAATTGACACTCTTCATCTGGAATTTGCCAAACGTGCAGCGGTGCGTACTTAGTTTTTTAATTAGTGGTGATTTGTTCACTTATTGATCTCTTTTTATTATATTTAGCCATTCAACAATTGGCTGGATGGAACGAGTGAAGATTTGGTATGGAAAGCATTTCATTCAGCATACTATTTATATTTATTTCTTTGACTTAATTTCATTATTTCTAACCAGGTGGATATGTTCATTGTGCACACCATGGATGAAATTCAAGGGTTGATTGACGCTCATAATCAGGTCAGTGAAGCGAGCATCTACTGATGTCAATCTGAAAGTCTTGGGATGCTTAAAGATTAAATTTTGTATTTAGTTCAAAGCAACGTTAGGAGAAGCTGATAAGGAATACAATTCCATCGTATCTCTGGTTAAAGAAGTTGAAAGTAATTGCATTATTATGTGTTGATTTCATATGAAACGTTTCATGTCAAATAATGTGAGTGTTTTGTCTCCCAGGTATTGCTCAGAAATATCAAGTTCCTGGGGGTGAGGTTTACACAAATAAAGCTAATGTTTGGTGGTTTGGAGTGGTTGTGACGTTGTGAGGTATTCAGTTCAGTAACAAGAACACAAGAGTAAGGGTAACCGGAGCTGGTGCATATAGAAATAGCCTGCTTCTATTCTATGGCCTTACCTTTTTTTACAAAAGTATTAAGTTCATTAGGGGAATTACAGACATAATTGAAGGATGGGGTTTCTTTAGATGAGATGGTGAAAGGGCTTTTGGCATGACGTAGTTAGACTAGAACTTATCCTTTACATAACCTCCACCAAACCACCATCATTTTGTTGTAACACTGTGATACTTTACCTTATATATAACTTGTTGTTCTTATTTAGGACTTGAAAATCCGTACACAACCCTCACTGCAAGCGTAAGTTTTCTATTTTGTACAAATTGTTAATTATTAAATATAGATTGTAAACATCCGTCACAATGCTTACAACAACTGAAATTTATTCTACATGCTGCAAAGTTAAAGGAAGAATTACAAGTTCAACTAGAGGTATTTTTATCTAATCTTATATACGGGGACCGTTATTTCATAAATACGAGACAATAAGGAATTGATGTTAGAACCTTCGCTTCGTATTACTGTTTGCATATTTTTGATTGTTGTGGATTTTCTGTAGACTCTTACTAAGAAATGGAATGAAGTCAGACAACTGGTGCCACAACGTGACTCTACGCTGCAAAACGAATACCGAAAGCAACAAAGTATATTTTAATAATGATTAATTTCTTAATACTCACGCATGTGACGTAATTAATAGCATACTGTATTTAGATAATGAAACGCTTCGTCGCCAATTTGCTGAGAAAGCAAATCAAGTTGGGCCATGGATTGAGAAACAGTTGGACGCTGTTACGGCTATTGGAATGGGCTTGCAGGTATTTCTTCTATTAATTATCTGTTGTACGTTGATTTTAGGTGCGACTGACTTGCGAAGTATTACTATATTTTTATTTTTAAACAGGGATCTTTGGAAGATCAGCTCCACAGGTTAAAGGAATATCAACAAGGTGTGGGAGCCTACCGGCCACACATTGAAGAACTCGAGAAAATCCATCAGTCTGTGCAAGAAGGCATGATTTTTGAAAACCGGTACACACAATATACAATGGAGACCCTTCGCGTTGGATGGGAGCAGTTATTGACATCAATCAACCGAAACATAAACGAAGTTGAAAACCAAATTTTAACTCGTGACTCCAAGGGTATCACACAGGTATGATTTAAAGAGTGTCTGTTTTCTTTTGGGATATGGTGCTTGATTGAGGTTATTTTATTTCTTTCAGCAACAACTAACGGAATTCAGGGGAAGTTTTAACCATTTCGACAAAAACCGAACCGGTATGTTATTTGTATGACATTAGTATAAATTAACATCTGGAAGATAACAATATAATCATCAAATCAATTTGCAATTTTTAAAAACAGGACGATTGGCGAAGGATGAATTTAAATCGTGTCTCGTATCTTTGGGATATTCTATCGGAAAAGACAGACAGGTATCACTGTGAACTCGAGCAAATTCAAATTCAGTCACAAAGCTTGTCTTTATGAAAAAAAATAACTAATAATTTAACCGTTACAGGGAGATATTGACTTCCAGAGAATAATAGCAGTTGTGGATCCCAACAACAGCGGCTATGTACATTTTGACGCTTTCCTGGATTTTGTAAGTATTCGTATTAGTTCCTACTCCCCTGTTTGTCCGTTTCTGTTCCTTCATGGAGAAATTATTTTTCCTTTTTCTTCCAGATGACTCGAGAATCTACCGACACCGACACTGCAGGTAAGGATCCCTTGGACTGCTTTAAGTCATTTAATTTTGAATAATATAAAGTGTATATACATATGCATTTTTGTATATAGAACAAGTCATCGATTCATTCAGAATTCTTGCTGCAGATAAAGTAAATTTAATTGATTTATACGTTGAAGATAAAATTATTACATGTCTATTTACTAATTATAGCCATACATCCTCCCTGATGAATTGAGAAGAGAATTACCTCCAGATCAAGCAGAATACTGTATTCAAAGAATGCAACCATTTAAAGGACCAGGAGCAGTTCCAGGCGCCCTTGATTACATGTCCTTTTCCACAGCTCTGTATGTCAACTTTAATTGATTTTTAATACTTTAGTTTTATTTATTATTTATTATATTCTCTATTTGCAGGTATGGAGAGTCTGATATTTAAATGTTCGGCGTAGCTTATACTTGACAAAGTTTGAATTGTGAATTTGTAAAAGAAAACCCATTGAAACAAATCCATTGGTCCAATACCAGCACCAATATGTGACTGCCATTCATAAATAATTGATTTAATTAATAATAATAATTATTAATTAGAATTCAGTAGTCTTCCCGGCTCATGCGAATGTTACCAACTTTGACGGTCTTCCATTGATAATCATCCTCTAGTATGGTGGTCTAGTGGTACATAGTGTTAAACCCTTTAAATTCATGAGCTTTGGTTTTTCTTCCACACAAATGCCATTGTATTAGAAAATAGTAAATTGGTCGGTCCCTGGGTAGTTATTTCGAAAACCTAGTCGAACAGAGTCCATTTTAATTTGTATCCATTACACACCGACATTGAGTTGTGACCGATAGCAGCTGGAATGATGAATTATTTTACAGTTAATTTCCAAAAGTTGTTATGTTTATTAAATATTTATGTATAGGAATATTACTACTACTACTAAGTAAAAGTGAAGCGACTTGATGAATGGAAATCAAATTAAGCTTTAATCATAATGATAGATTTTAACAAACATTGCATGATGACTGTGACCTGTTTTCGCATTTGAAAATTGACAACCTATTGAAATTGTTTGTGCCAATTCTTTAATAAGAATTTGTATAGTGAGTGATGATTGTAAATGGGTAAAGTTATAAATGGGCATAAATGTTACCGATTAGTAAGCCAACTACTGTATTTATTTGTAAGGTTGATAGATTTAAAATGGGTGAATGTAAGTATGTAATGTGCAGTACAGTGTGTGTAGGGTATGGTTCTTTAATAATGTCTGATTCAAGTTGAATGGTGACGGAATGAATTGTTGAGTTATCTAGTCGTAGGATAATTTGATGCTAATGCTCCCAAGTTTGTTCCGGTTCACCCACGCACGTTCAACGTTGGTCAGTCTTTCTTCAGTTTTCAGTTCAAGAAACAGTTTATTGAGTGAGCCGATGGTCCATCAACCACACCAACACCAGCCAGATGAGAAGGAAATAATAATATGCGTGGTCTGTACTGTATCTTCCATGCTGCAATAAACTAACCGTGTGACTTCGAGTTCAGTTCAATCGACCCAAACCTCAATTCAATTGCTAAAAATAAATCAAGCCAGCTCTCGAAGTAATCTCTGTTTCAAGTATTTTAAAATGAGAGCCTATAAAAATTAAGAGAATGGATGGAGGCAATTAATAAACGTGTCTATTGATTAAAATTCAAAAGTCGACATTTTTATTATTAACGATGAAAAGTTTTATAACTTAATCTTCTATTATAATTTGAGACGAATTACATTCTGTATTCTCTTCGACTTCCAAGACTTAATGAATGAGCATGAAAAATAGTAGTTGGCATCTCTGATTGATTAGCTGCACAGGACGGTGCGACATCAATTAGAAAATAGACAGTTCAGTATTTTAAAATAGTTGAGGAAATACAAAACAAATCTACATAATCTCTGCAAAGGGATTGATAACAGTATACAAAACAGAAGAGATTCTCTGTACACTACTACTTCACTATGAGCACCTACCAAAACACCGAGCTATTTTCTCGTCATTTCCTGGTAGGTACTTATTTCGATAAACATGAATAACTACATTTCTAAATCATAACATGCACGTACAAAATGAGGTACATAAAGTAGTAGTAGAACGCAAAGAGATGTAGTAGTCAGTAGTAGGAAAGTAGGATATTTTTATAGATAAGTAGCCGTGAATGGCTTGAAATACTCCTTGCTCATCTTGAAGATAGTGTATTCGATGCGATTGGTTCAAGCTGACGATGGAACGTGGATAATTGCATCACGGCCTTGGCCTACACCAACCCATCTCACTGTAATTGAAAAATTCTCATTTGAAATATTCCCACTACGATCAGTTCGGTCTTATTTATGTGACCCATACCAGGTACTTGTAAATGGTCTTGAATTCGTAGGACGTAGTTTTTCGCATTTTGAGGAAGCTCGTCCCACTTGCGAATGTGAGCTATCGATTGTTTCCAACCTATGGCAGGGAGTGAAAATGAAGAGAAACGTTTTGAATTCTTAAACCTTTGAGCTAAATCGAAATAAAATATTTGCTAAATATGATAAAAGGATCCTTACCCGGTAGGGTTTCCCATTCAACTTCTACCTGTCGAAGCTCAGCCTCATCTGCTGGAAAGCGTGAAATTCGTACTCCATTTAATTTATAGAAGGTCCCGATCCGAATTTCTGGTAGATCATCCAGAATGTCCAATTTCGTCAGAGCAATGCTATATATTTCAATAAATAGAGTTGACTAGATTAATGGATGGAACGAACACCAATAAACTGTTCCATACCTCGTATATCCATTTACAGTATTCGTATACTCCAACAATGCGAGATCCAGCCAACCACAACGCCTGTAATTACAAGTCACAGAGTAGTGGAGGATAGGTTCACATGAAAACAGAATAAGAAAGCGTTTAACAAATCATATCTACCTCAGTCGGCCCGTGGTAACTCCAATTTCAGCCCCAACTGTTTGTAAGTGATGTCCAATTTCCTGTTTAAAATCAATTTATAAACATTTAACACAATGCGCACACTATTAAGATGTTCCAGAAAGTACTCACGTTCAACTGCTCGGTCGGGAATGGCCCATCACCTACTCGAGTAGTGTAAGCTTTCACGACACCATAGACATCTCCAATCCTCTTTGGTGGTACTAGAAATGGAGCACATTATCAAATCGTTGTCAAATGAATTGGACGAAACCATTTAATCTCTGCAAGTTTGTGGATACAAAGAGACAAGTTTGAATAGGTCGGTTACGGGCAGCACCCAAACAACACCCCACTCGACGATATCCAATATCTTAATGGTTAATAAATATAAATAATGCAACTGTATTTACCTCCCAACCCAGTACAAACTCCCCCTATGCTGCAATTTGAAGAAGTTACGAAGGGGTATGTTCCAAAGTCGATGTCCAACATTGCAGCATTGGCACCTTCTACAAGTATCCTTTTGTTCTGTCGAAGAGCATTCTTCAGGAAATCCACAGTATCACAGACTAAAGGCCGGATCTAAATGGATGGATATAAATGAATGGTTAAGTAGGTGAATTAAATCAGAAGTGGAGAGTTGTGTGAAATTTATGCAAAACACTAACCTTCTCCGCATAATCCTTGTATCGCAAAAGCCTGCAATTTTTAACCATTGTTATACTCACACAAAGTGATAGATCTCCCCTTTGACCACTCTACAAATGCATTATTCTTTCTCACTCTTTCTCCACATCTACTTCTAGGCCGGGATACAATCGTTGGTGAATTGCCACTAGTTCTCGAAACCTGATAATATACCATTCATTTAATGCGAGGTCTTGTGAATCATAAGCCTCTAATAAAACTTAACCTACTTGGTCGAAAAGCATTCAAAGTCGCCCATGAGATTTGCAACTCTAAGACCACTGCGACTCGCCTTGCTGGCATAAGTAGGGCCAATCCCTTTTTTCGTCGTGCCCAACATGTTTTTCCCTTTTTCAGCTTCCTGGAGTCCATCAACAGCTTGATGGAAATCAAACACAAGATGTGCCCTGTCCGAGATCAGCAATCGCATATTCCAATCACTCAGCCCTTTTGCTTCGTTGGCCTCCAACTCCTTGAAAAGTCCAGGTAGATGAACGACGACCCCGTTTCCTAAAGAAGTACATCATGAGATACTACGATTAAAACTTTGTTGTAGCACAAATGGATCAGGTTTCATCTTTTAAAACAACAGAGAAAGCTGTGTCTTCAAAATCTCGTGACTCCTTTACGTCTTCCACAAATACAAAAGACATACATCCCATGACGAGGTGCATACAAAAAATTGGCACTGCCATGCGTTCCCATAAGACACCACAACGAGGCGTTATATCTATTTGGCATCATTTTCCTCTTTTAGCTTACTCTCCTAAATCTCATTTGTGAGCCAGGTCCAACTTTTTATTCGCGTAACATGGTGCATGATTGGATTCCATTCTATCCAAAATTCCAAATAGTATTGAGTGGATGAAGATGGAAGAGAGTGAACAACGAGGAACAAAAGGAAAACGATTAAATATTCATGAAATTTATAATGTACTTGTAACCTTGAAATTGACCTTTTGGCATTAACCTTCAAGCATTCTAATAATATTGCAGTTTTAACGATAAACCTAATAAGTTGTTTAATCATAGGTTTCAGTAAATGGATGAAGTCATAATTCATTTATCAATGAAAATGTCAATCAGTCTTTCATGCAATTTTACTGTTTTCAACTGAGGAAGATGGATTTAGATTTTAATAAAATCTGGCTAAATATCGGCCCTAGGCCCAATGCTAAGAAAACTACGAATTGAAGAGGAATTGAAAAGCTAAAACATCTATACGTTACTTTATGAAAAAACGTAAAAAGTACCAATAATGGATTTGCAGGCCGCATTAATGATTCCTGATGGTAGCAAATGGAAGTCGTAAGCTTGTTCTCCAACGACTACTGTGTGTCCTGCATTGTTACCTCCCTGAGACGGAATTTAAGTTAAGGTTAAGTCAAATCCCGTGCAGATTCGAATTAGTGCATTTTCTTGAAGAATGTATAATTAATGGTGTAAGGAGCATCAGTGAATCTTACCTGACAACGACAAACGATGTCAACTTCAGAGGCGAGCAGATCCACCAATTTGCCTTTCCCCTCATCTCCCCACTGGGCCCCGAGGACGACAGCCACCCTGTTCTCATCTTTCCCAGAACCGTTCAGTAGATGGACACCATTCGACACATTATTTGTCACAGTCCCATTAGTAGAACCTTCAAGTGTTCCCATTTTTGATATCTTATCCAACACACTGCTTTTCGACCTTTGAAAAAATAATGAGAAACAGGTTAATATAAAGCTAGGTATTGTATGCGGTACCACATTATTCCAACCCACCAGCCAGGTATTGATTGTTTGATGTAATTGAGCAGACTTTTATAACCAGAGGAAATGCGTAAGAAATGAACCAACCCCGATCACACCAACCCACGGGTTTGACAAACATGGGAAAAATTCATGACAATAAATAATGGCCTGACGCATTCATGTAGCAGCTATTTGTCCAATTCCCACCATAATGATGGTATGGTTTTGTAATGTGAACGTCCCACATGTCATACATATTCCAATATCTCATGAAATCCAATAAATATTTGGTTTGGAGGTAACGAGAGAATAATTTTGTATAAAATTAAATTGCAGACATGGAAAAATATTTCCACGAATTCCACCTACAATAACCTTGCACGAGTGGAGAGAGTGGACAGATTGTGAGACCTACATAACAATACTGAGCAAGGAAGGACCTTCCATGTGCATGTAGAAAAAGGTAATTATTAAAAAGTAACGAGTATACACTTTACCTTAGAAAATCTTCAGAATTCCGCAAATTTAAGTAAATGCTTTCCTTAATGTTTTCGATATTTCCGGTGACTTTTACACTTTAAAAAAGTGGATCGATGACACCGTTTCAATTTGCGAATGGCAAGAACGAGGATGTCCGGGTGGCGAAGGAGATATTATTGAAGACCCTGTCCGATGACGATCCGTAGCGGGAGACGGTTGATAACCGAATGGAAGCGAAGCCAAACCGAATGTGCAACTCCTCCGTCCTTTTATAGCTCCTTCCTTTGGCTCCTTGATATATTTTTGGCTGAAATGTAGGAACCGGGATAGAATCCTCCCCGTTTCTATGTCCTCTTATAACTTCATTCGCGGTTGCTCGTTCAAGATGCCTTCGGCGATCTTACAACGCTAAACGTTAACACCAAACACCACCCATGAATCTATCCAACACCGGGGTAGGTAGACTAAACTAAACTAATACATAAAATGGTTAATATGTTGAATTACTTGGCATCTTTCATATGAAAGTATTAAACTCGTACATGTAGTGTAGTATCATCATCGGGGCCTGCTTGTAAACTGCACTGCACTGCATATTATCTTGGGTTTGTACTTTGCATTGCACTCGATGCTAATTTTATATGAATTATGAATTAAGGGAGAAACGCTTGGGTCATCGGCATGACAGTGGCACGAATGCCTGGTACGACACGACAGTCAAGCATACACGAGCCCGGCTCGTCTCGAGGAGCATCCCGGTGAGCAAGACAAATTGTAATTAAGAATTTTGTTTAACCAATGAATCTATCTTTGTACATACAAACTACCTACAACTGGAATGATCAGGATTAAGAAGAGGAAAATATAATTTCATTCCTAGTTAAAGTAAGTGTGATAATGATGACCGAACTCCGACAGCATACCATTTAAGCTAAAAGGCTGTAGTCATAATTTGACATATTATAATACAATGTATGAAAATGGATACAAATGTAACCAACTGAGTATAACCAAAGTCAGTTAAGAAAAAGAATGCAAAATTTTGATAGTCCATATTAAAGAATTGGCTGGGCAAACGAAAAAGAAATAATCTCTAATCAAATTTCACACACCAGACAGTAATACTACATACACATAAACTGTAATTCGATACATGAAATGTGTTGTAATTCGTTACCCCTTCCATGTGTATGAACTATCACCAGTTAATTGTGAGATCATTCATAAATATTCATATTCTTAAACATTCTGTTTTTTCCAAGACATGACTTCAAACCATAGGCTGGAGTATTGAGAAGTAGGTCATAGTTCAGAATCGATTTTCAAAGTCCGTTTAGACATAATAACATAGTCCTTCTCTTCTTCTTCTTCAGGACAGGTTTTATCAATGTCGTAGCTGAAACACAATTATGTTCACAGATATTTTATTACAAACCAATAAACCTCCCATTCATAGGAATTACAAAAAACGTACCCCATGCTTCTAAAAAATGCAAGCGCATTCGGATTATGCTTAAAAACCGTGAGCACAACCATAGACAAATTGGTGGCATTTGCTATTTCTTCCAAAGTTTTCATAATATGCTTCCCAAGGCCAAATCGTCTGACGGTAGTTTCCAGTTGGATTTCATAGCTGTGCGAAAGAATAAATAAGTCAACAATTTTCGCCATTTCCGCATTGAGTTTGACTATGGAATGAATGAAATGTCAAACTTCTATCATTAACCTTATTGAATAAACAAATCCAATATCTAGTTTGGCAAATCGAAACGCGTTTTAAATACCAATCATATCGCATGTTGAGCGATGTCATGCACACAGCTAAAATTGCACCTGTCGCCTTCCAGCTTCCTTATGATTGATTTGAGGTAGACATAATAAAACCAAACCTCAACCTAATTTATCAGGACGGACCAACAATGCGAAATGCGACTAATGCGGAACTGGAAAAATTCCAATAACCTCAAATATCGCTTCCATTCGGCTGAATCGCAGGTGTTTAAACTTTTTAACTCCAATTGATTAAACACATCGGATACATTCACCTATACCTACCAGGTGCGATCTGACTGAATTAATACGTAAAATACACTTATATAACTATTAACTCTTACCAATATAAAACTTGACGTCCATAGTCCATGTCAAACTGGAAATGCGTAAATGCGACAGGTTTATCATTTACATATGCAATCAAGTAACGTGAGCTCTCTTGCGTCATTTCCTTTCGCTTCTTTCGTTCTTTCCATCCTCCTTGGCTCCGTTTGTACCTAAAAAATATTATGATAATAAAATTTGAAATGAATGTGCCCAGAAGTAAGCCAGTGTTCCATTAAAATACACAAGGCATTCCACAACTACCGAATAATAGTTGCCCCTCAAAGTTTTACCAAATAAATAATATAATGTATCCGAACTATTAAATTTAAGCCCATGCATAAATTATAAAGCATAAATTCTCTGTTTTATAGACACGAATAAAAATGTATATGGTATTAAAAATATGGAAAAAAATTAAATTAAGTAAAATTAAAAAAATATTACAATGCATACAATGAAACCCCTGCATTGTTATAATTTCATAGTAAGAATTTCCTACACATATGATATTCGGCAGCCGAATATCGTGTGTAGGAAATTCTTACGTAAATAAATACATTATTCTTAGCCGAATTTCGGCTTAACAATATGCAATAAGAAAGAATAGACGCGACTTACATTTTTTTCATATTTCTTTCCATAAGACCCATTATCCAATTGAATTGTGAAGGGGATAAGGCTGCAGCCTTGAAATGTTTCAGCGTCGCCGTCTTTCCGTCTTTACAATTTAGAGATTCACAATCACTCACAAGTTCCAAGGGTTCAACCTATTCACAACAATACAAATACGTACATCAATAAGTAAAACATCCATCTTTTACAGAATATAAATCATTTATGCATATCAATCAAAAAACTTATTTCTTCTCTTACCAATTTGTTGGCTTCCAAAACATGTGTCTCGTCCTCAACCCCGTCCCCATAATTGTTTTCAATCATTTCTTCAAATACGATGGGATTTACTCGTAGATATAGATAAGTATAGATAAGATATAGATTAAGTACTTAGCTAATTTCAACAATACTTTAAGCAAATCAAAATTTTGTAACTCTTTAATTATTCATTCATTCACTCAGATGATGGAACAAAGAACGGTTGTGGAATTTAGTGGCGGCTTTTGAGGCAAATAATAGAGACGAGCAGAGAACGCGAAATGCTTAGATTTGCATTTTTGGGAAGTTGAGATTCCTGTCCTCGACTCACTTTCCCCAAGATTTCATAAGCAAAAAACAGTATACTGGAATCCTGTATAGGGTAGGAAAATCACATTTCGATGCAAGACGAACCACGACCACGATCTCAAACCTTTTGCACCTTCCGAACATTCTGAATATGATATTTGGGTATTTTGAGATTTCTCATTTGGACTCAATTTTAAGAACATGAACTTTAATTTTATTAAAGCAAACTTAACTGTCATTATAATATGAAGTTATTTTGTAATACTTAATCTTGAATACATTCTTATTCCGTTGATCAACATTATAGGAAAAACTGCTTCGCATCTGCTTGGGTATTAACTATTAAACTGGATGGAATGTTATTTTACAGGTAATTGGTGTCAAAGGTGAAATTGAAGGTTCACGATGGATTCATGAATGGATATGTGAAGTGTAGAGGTGGTGGTGGGTGAAAGATCAAATATGTGCTCTCGTCTGGATTTGGATTAATTTTGGCTCGTTTTTTTAACCAAGTCCATGATCTTCAAAGAATCCTTGTGGCGTCTCTTCCTGTAAAATAACATGGTGAGTTGTAAAATAAAAATAAACAATAATCCAAGTGTTAGGATGATGGATGGTCAATAGTTTACAGGTTTAGGATTTTGCATATTTTAATGAGAGGGTTGGGTGGGTTCAAGTTAGTTAAGTTAGCTTCAAGTTTGGCCTTGTACCGCAGTGGGTGATATTAATACATCAAATGTCTATACTAAAGATATTAATACTACAGACAGACAGTTACATTTTCAAATGCAATACTTTTTATTACTTGTACTATATATACGGCACAATACACAGCACAACATGGCACAGAAACATGTATACTTGGTTAATTATTCTGTAAAAGACAACATTTTGTTGGAATGCTTGTGCATGAAAAAATTGGAATAATGGAGTTTGAATAGAATGGTGGAGAATCGTCATTAATTATCTTACAATTAGATTAGCCCATGTTCCCTTAGGATGGAATCCATTGTTTCATCCTGATCAATCCGACCGTACGAAGCAAATGCAATGGAACAATAGATCAAATTTCATTAAAATGTCCAACTTACAATTTATGGTGCATATCTATTATGGCTGAAGTTTAAAAATGGCATTCATGCAAACCAAAAATATTGAATATGTTATTTAGCTACAAATTAATACATTGGCTGGACTGGACCACCACCCACATTACTACACCCACAACATGAATATTTTATATTTCCAGAATCGACATTAAATTAATTACCTAATCCAATCCATTCAGGATCCTGCAGCAGCATATTACATAAAGTTAGCCACATAGAAAACAATACCAGGAACTCTTTAAATGAAAAGAGAATTTGATTTGTGATCAAAATTGAAATGGCATTGCATTAATGCATATATAAAATCATAGTGTACAACACATCATGCTACTAAAACATTCCATTCAGAATTTCAAATAGGTGGACCAATAATGCTAAGCATTTCATGCTCATATTTCAATTTCGAGATCAATTCAGTCAAAATTGAAATTCGAAATATGTCCACATGCATTGGTATTTCTTGCAATTTTTATTTCGGCAGCACCGACGCTATAAACATGCTACGTAATCTAATTAATACTGAATACTAACTGGTACGAAACATTTTCAAGTGATTCTTTTGCACAACTCTATCCCTCTCTGAACTCTTCTTAATACAGGTACTTGAAAAGCACTTGGTGGTTTGGTTTTGGTTGAACTAGAAAATTATATGTATTGCTCTAAACAAGGTAAAATGTGTGCTAATATGTCGCTTTTTTTAAATTCCAAAATACTGAACTTGTATTACCGTCATCTTCATCAGGGGAATCAGGAAATAGCAGCTTAGCAAGATAACAAGATAATCAAATACCAAATGGAAATCAACCGCAGTACAAGGCCAAACTTTCAAAATGTCAAACATTTTAAAGGAGAATAAAATATACGATAACAATCATATTCATCATGCATATATAGCATGACCACAATGACCGGGATACATATTTAAAGCATAATAAAGCACGGAGACAAATTGAATTGGAATCATATAAACAAATTCAGAAGAACATAGCACCCTTTCGCATCCACCCCAACCCCATCACAGTTCAATCGAATCAGGACCATCACTTACTTCTTGAAGTAAATCTTGAGCTGCAATCGCTTTCAGCACATTTTTCTTTGACGTTTCCTGAACTTCGCCTCCCAGAAGGAATTCATCCAATATGAAATACGCTTTTTCAAAGTTAAAGATAATGTCCAGTTCACAAACCTACAAGTTAGTAACCAACAAAAACAATCAGGCACCACGTTTCGCAACTTAAACAAGATGATATATTTGTTTTACTAACACTTCCAAAATATTTATCCAAAAGTTCCACATATCGATGAATTATCTCCAGTGTAAGCAGCTCATTGTCGTGCTGTTCAATTGCACAGCAAAAGTACAGACTGGCATACCTGAAATTCAGCAAAATATCGGAATTAGAACATTTATAATGTAATCCTGGCTTGGCTTCTTAGGTAGAATACCTTTTATAAACAACTTTCAAATCACGCCATTCCAAAAACGAGCCTAAATTAACCCAAACATTAGGCAAAACATGATTCCTTTTAGACTAGACTTACACATTTTTGGTTTTCTTGACAAAATAGTTGTGACAAGCTCTCGGGTTGTCTTCTTTCGTACTTTATCCGGTTGTGCCACATACCATTTCTGAAGTCGCAACTTTCCTTGTCGACTAAACAGAAGCATAAAATGCATCTGAAAACAAAACAGATATTCCACATCAACTAATACAATCTCAAATGATGTATTGAAATTGTATGTATACATTGGCGTATATACAATGTCAATTTTGTTAACAAAATGCCATAAATCATTATCTTTCACCAACCACCATATTGAGGACAATATATTTGGCAGACTTCCTTCCCGTATAATAACAAACAACGAGATATTTCCTAATAAATTAATTACTTGAAAGAGTAGTAAAATTAAAAATTAATCACAAAAATTCCAGCAGGCAGTATTTCAATAATATTTCAAAATTTAAACCGAGCCCATACCTCAAAATTGCCACACTGACTGAACTGCCTGTGGTTTTGAGTGACACGCAAGTAAGTCAGAATTGAGACCATTGGTAAAAAATTGGAGTCATCCATTAAACAAAGTGAAATCGTATAATACGAATCGATTAATATTGGGGAACAATTTTATATTTTTTACAATTTTTATAAATTGACAGGTGTAAAACGTTTAGAATACTCAATGTTTTCCTGCACTCCCCCTTGTTGACCATACATTGTTGGACCCTTGTGGATTGGAGGAGAGAGGTGAAAAACCACTGACCTGGACTCAGTCTAAAAAGAGAGGGATTCACAGTAACACGTTCATTCTCCTGCAGTTTTTTTGACCTAGTGGAAACATTACAAAATGTGAAATGTGACTAGTTTTTGTGGAATGGTTTTAGTTGTATTTCGTGAAAAGGGTAGTATCGTGTGGGGATAAAGTAAAGTCGTTATAAAACAGAGTAACAATGCCAGGCAAGTATTTGGAGTACATTAAGGTAAGGAATTAAAAATATTTGACTTTTCAAGAAATGACTGATTTGATAATAAATTCATGTTAAATAAAGGCTGGGCGGTATGTGGTCCCAGTGGAGTTATCATTTCTTCCCTGTAAGATTGATGAACTTGGTGCTAGTGGTGGTGGTCACGATCTGGCGATGACGTCGAAATGGGTTGAAAGACGGCATTGGAAGGTTTGCATTTTTTCAGATAGTTTTTGAATAATTTGTGTTTTGAAGGAAAGGTTTGATGTTTTTTTAGGAAATTAAAACAATGCTTAAACCAGCTGTGGAATTGGTTGGAAAATATAATGAGTCTGTGACGGATAAGATTTCAAAATCACATCATGTAGCTTTCGGGCAAGAAATTGCGTTTGGGTACTTACTTTTGATTTGACATGAACCATTGATTTAAGCATGAATTTTGTTTATCGTTGTTTTTGTGATTTAAACATCAGGTATGTAATCCTTCTGAACAAGGATAAGTGTCCGTTTGTGGCTGTGCTGGATGCAAAACGAAATTGCTGGACGGATGATGAAGAGACGGATGAGAATTCTGGAATTTCTGATTTTGGTGAGTAATTTCTATATCAAAGAGATTAAATAATGACGGAGTGATTTGTTCTTATAGGTGGCAGACATAAAAATTACACTCCAACAAAATGTTACATCAAAGCTATCGTTGCTAAATCATCTGGATCTGAAGTCGAAGATCGTAAAAAGATTCGTAAAGAGTTGGGCGTTAAGACGGACGATGTTAGAAATTTCTTCCAGTCTTCGTCTTCCACTTCAGGATCAACAGTTCCCAGCGTCATCAATCAGCCATTTCCACTGATGACAACCCTTGAAAAACCGTAATTATTTTATACATTTTTTAACTATTGTGGAAGTCGGTGAAAGTGAGTGTCAATAAACTTTCTTCCTCTCAGGAATAAGATTACATCCTAGTTGAATTTCGAATTTGACATACATCTTTATTTGAATTATTTGATGCATGTAAATTAAATACTGATTGGTTGGTTGTTATCATCAGGCATAAACAAAGAGTTGGGAGCAATAAGAAAAAGGAGAGACCTAAGAAGAAAATGGAGCGTCAAGAACGGTCCATTACAAAGACAATCCACCACCAAATTCGAGATTATAGCAGCTCAGAGGAATCATTGATAGACTTACCTCCTCCTGGCCATCCTACTTCATGGCCAGGGGGAGTAGGTACAAGAACTCCAGTACTATTTGGAAATACAAATCGTCTGAACCAACCGGTTGCTACTCGGCAACGTTCTCCAGGAGAAGACGACTACGACTCCGAGTCGGACACACTTCATATAGATGAAAGTATAGATATTGACGATAGTGAAGTAATATCAGGGAAAGGTGGAATTTTAAGGTGAGGTGGATGTTCACCAATGAATATTTTCATCTTCTATTTTACTACAATGGATTTACTATGCAGTCTGTTTTTTTAAAGTGATTCCGTCGACGATGTGTTCAGCTCTTCCAGTCTATTTAGAAATTGGATTGAAGATGATGACGATGATTTTGACGAAGAATTACCGGATATTGAAGAAATAAGTCTGCATACGAGTAGAAAAGTAAAGAGATCTGCTGGGAGTAGGAAAAAGTACCCGGGTGATAAAAGCCCTGCAAAGAATACTTTAGCTTCCGGTTTACCTGATATAGATGAATCGTCCAAAAGAGGAAGGAGCAAGAAGAAAAGAAACGTTGCAATTGTGGAGCCAATGAAACCGATGAAAACTACGTCTAGTGGACAAATGTCGTTTGAAGAGGCAGTGGGTGCTATGAGTGTTCCAGCCCTAAGTTTAAATGAACGAAAGAAAAGAGTCAGATCAACTGCATCTCCTACCATCGATCGGTTATTGGGAAGTAGATCGAAAAATGCGAATTCAGCAATTGAGATTTTAGGGGAAGACAGCGAGCTACATACTTCAGATGCAAAGTCTCAGGGATCTGCCGAAAAACGGAAGCGAAAAGATGGTAATTTGTTTGTTTTCTTACGGACGGGAAGTAGAGGCACATACCTGATATTTCCTAATTTTTCTTTTACAGTTACTCCAAGAAAGCGAAGGAGAACAAAAAGAGTTGGTTCCTCGTTCAATGATAGACTAACGCCTAGTCCCTTTCCTGAATCTCCAGTAGAAAGCCCCGCTGGTGTTGACGATGACAATTTTACATCACAAGAATCTAACTCGGAATCCGAGCCAGAGATGCCCGTACTAATGAAAATGGTCATGTCATCTGACGATGACCAGAATTCTGCCATCACTCCACCTGAAAGCCCTAACACAGTACCACCTCTGGAGCCTGAAACACTCATCCTGACTAATGCATTATCCCATAGAACAGAGGTTCTGGAGCAAGTACGACGAAGTCCTAGTCCTGACATTGCTGACCACTGTGTTCATTCTATTCCTAAGATTCACAGATCAACCCCTGAAAATTCTAATCCTATTATTGGTGATCATTCCCAGTCGGTTTTACATTTTCAGCAATTTTCAGCCATTGGAAAAAGGTTTAGGTACGCCAGTGATTCAGACGACATTACATCAGAATCAGCATACAGAAAGACTCCATTACTACGTCGGAAAAGGAGAAAGAAATTAATTCCAGAGAGATCTTCTAACCCCTTCAGCTCTACCGACACCTCTGATCAGTTTACGCACAGCCATTCACCACTTCTTAGGGGTATTATTTTGTCTCCCAGAAAGCAGACTGACGATGCTCAGACCCAAACTAACGTTGCGATGATAGGACCTGCTTCTGCTCTCTTTTCAGATATTTCTGAAGACGAAGATCGGGTTACTTTATCTGTGCCTATCAAAACAGCAATTCATGCCGTTAAAACGGAACGTTATGAACATAGTCAATGTGATGAAAGTGACAATGCAGCAGAATCTATCAGCGACGAAGGCGACGAAGATGAAGTCCTTTTTGCTGGGCAGTACCAAGCTATTCCAGTTTTAACGATAGATTCTCCAAGACGTAATGCTGACCTGGAAGATGATGAAGACGAAGAATTATTCAGCTTTGACAGACCAGCATCAGTGAAAATAGAGTCCCAGTCAATTAACTTAGTCGAAACGAATATCTCCATCAATTCGCTTCCGGTTCCAGCCGAGGAAGTAACTGTTGAAACCACGGAAGAAGATTTTGAATATTCGTTTGACTTTGTTGCGAGAGCCCGCAGCTCCCATGCTATATCAAAAACCGGAGCCCCTCTAGGAAGTGCGACGATTCTCAATGCACTGAGCGACAAACCTGCAGATGTTCAAATTTTAGAACCTCACCACGAACATGATGACCTGGAGAATGAAAACCTGCAACGTGCTGAAGATCTGTCAACATTTCAATTGATGAATCATCCGGGTACACTGCGAGCAGGGTTTGGGTTTTTGAACAAGGTTATGTCCAACAATGGAAATTCGGACGATATATACAAACAGTTCGGATTAGATAAAAGGGAAAAGAAAAAGACCAATGATCATAACAAACAAAAGGATAGCGATTTAATGCCACCCCCACGATCGAAGCGACCAATTAGTCCTGATATTTGGTTAGTTTTTTGAGAAATTCGAGTACGCATTTCAGTTATTTAAACTTATAATAATATATAATTAATAATGCTCGACCTCTAACGATGCAAATATATATGCTTCAATGTTTTGCAATGGCTTCAAGACATTTACGGATGGTTATAATGGATAGGACATATCTTCATATGCTTCAGTTTTGAATGATATGCTTCTACTTACTGACCCTTTGTAATTTATCCATTAGTTTTATTTTCAATTTTAGCTCCCTGAATCCTGAACAACAGCTCAGGAAAGGAAAGGCCCTTAAACATAAGAATCGTGAAAATGAACGCCGTTCAGGAAGCCCAATTCCTGGTCCCAGCTCTGGAATTCGAGCTAGCCAATCATCAAGTCGGGCTTACGAAGATTCGGATGACGATGGCGATGCCTATGACCATTATCCTAAAGGAGCGGAGCCATATTTCCGAGAATTCTTATCGAGAACTCAACAACCAGAAAAAGAATACGAACCCCAAGGTATGTTGAAACCAAGGAACTTTTTTCATCTACTCTGCTCTTTTAAACAAGTTATTTTCATTATCGGCGTTTTGCTTATATGTAGGTGACGAATATGACCTTACTCAAGCATCTCAATGCATGATAACCGTTGTACAAGATTATGCAGAGAAAAGTAGAACGTACAAAAAACACACAAAGTAAGATTCTTCATACCTATGTTTTGTATCGCTACCATTTTAACTTTCTAACCTCATTTATTTACAGAAATATAGAAGAAATGACATCCGACCAATTTAAATTATACTTTGCTACGATAAAACCCCAAATTTTAGGGTTAGTGTCTGACCCCATGAATCTATATTTTGCTTTATTTTATAACATCATTGATATTGTTGCAGCATTTTTGAAGGCACCGAAGGCAGCACCCGGAATCGGGTAACCGCTTAATTTTCAATCATTATCTGTATACAGAGTTTGAAAACACTAACGTTGTTTCCATTTCGTCAGTTATATTGCAACAAAAGCCATCAAGATATTCGAACTCTAAAAAGTTTGAATGTCATTCGACCATTTCATGAAGAACATGGAAATACTTTGAATTCTTGGTTATATGACCTCTTGTTGCCGTACTCCGGATCAACGCTGAAGGTGAATACTCAATTTATAACGGGCCTGTGTATGTTTTATAATTTATTGAAAAATTTACATTTCAGTGCGCCGACTATATTAACTACGTGATGCGCCCAGAAGCTTTCATTCGAATATTTGCATGTGTTAACAACGTTAGCCGTGAAACTGCAGAGAAAGAGATGCTTGCGGGACCGTGTTACGAGGGACCCTATGAAGGACCACCATATGCAGATATTAGTTGATATTTCCGATACTCATAGTACGATAAGTATGTCAATTATTATTCGCTGAGAATCTCGGTAATAATAGTCTCAAATAAATGTCCATTAGTTCAGGTCATTTTGTAAGTTTGATAATATTTTCGGTTTTATTTAACTTTTTCGTATTAGGATAAGATACGATATTTGAGAAATGACAATTTCATTGAGGTTTACTTATGCGTGCGTGAGAAAAAGAATATTTTTAATATATTAATATATTACTACCATGTTTTAAATACTCGTATAAAGACATTTTAATAAACGAACAATCGCTCCACCATACAATGTTAGAGGCACTTTTGCTTCTTCGAAACTTACGGTAATTTTATACAGCGATTTTTATTGACACGGTTTTCAGGAATGATAATTCAGAACCATCCAATCTTGGATGTTTAAAAATAATTCATTTCTTTCGTATAAAATATTTGTTGTAAATTACCCACGTAAGATTTGACATTTTAGCTTGAAAATCTAATTCTAACTATGCTACATTCTGACTTTTCATGTGAAATTATTTCATATTCGAATATACCAGTGCAGGCAATTTTCAGCCACAGGCCTGGATTGAGTATGTTAAAAAGTGTCGATAGGAAGGACAGGTATAAGCATTCAATGCATATGAAAAGTGGTCCCATTCTTTATAAAATGAGATTTCCAACTACTATGTGACTTTCGTAGTAGTATCAGAAATTTTGTGAATTGAAATTGTGTTTGTAATTTAAAATGGATGGGAATGGGACCAACAAAGTATTAAAAGTTGAGAAATGCTTTAAGGCATTGCGAACTATGTTCTAAAGGCTACATTCAAAATCTTATAAAAACTGAAGCACGGTCAGCAACCATAAACTTTTATAATCACCTACAGTATTTTCAAATCTACTTGTTATAAAAATGTTGACGAGTCATCATCTCCACAAAATAGTCTTATACATAAATCTCCTCCGGTAGAAGATCGGGTTATAGAATGAGGATTCCATTGAAATTGATGAGGAGGCGGGGTTTCCACTTCTTCAGGAATATCTGGAATTGAATTTTCTTTCCTGTAGAAACTAGACACGTTTGTTGAAGATTCGTTGGGTGCTGGCCGTGAGATTATAAAACTAAAGTAATCTCTCGTACTGCTAAAAAGAAAACACAAATTTTTAGGGACAAGTCATGAGGTCATGTATTTTAGTTATACGTAGACATCGCTAATGGTTCAAGTTCAAATTCATACTAAAGTTTGCAAGATTATACAGTGCCCATGATGTTCATTATGGTAGTTGAATCCTTCTAAAAATGTATTATTGTCGACTTAATGTGGACGGAGAAAATCGTAGTGAACAAAGGATCTTTTCATTATCTGGGCATCATCTGGGTCAATCCCTCCTTCGAGATACAACACATTCGACAGACACACACGAACACATACCGTTTTGTATACAATTCCACAGACTCCAGTGAAATTTGAACCAAAACCTGAAGCAATCCATTACCTGCTAAAGACGCAACTTGGATAGGTTTTGAGACAAAGAGTCGGAAGACACGGTGGTAGGAATTCCGTTCGTGGATCCATTCCTTAACATCTTTTCCTTCCTATAATTTTCCCACCGCGCATCATCAGACCTAGAAGATTATATTAACAGATAAGGTTAAATGACTGTTTTAATGATGTATACTTAGGTAGCATAACTGACGTGCTTACTCATGGGTAAGGTATCTGCTTCCAACTTGTCTTTCAAGCTCCTTCAAGTCACACCATGTTTGATAGTCCTGTAACCAGTAATGGTTCACGGACTTGTCCACAGTATACCGCTTTCTCTGTTTAACTTGTAGCAGGTTGTTTATTAAATCGATAGCTACAATTAAAATTAACGATTGATACATCAT